>JAOVYX010014522.1:0-31771 GCA_035668315.1 Drosera spatulata
CCGTCGCTAAATTATGTTTTAGAGACGGATCCGTCGCTAAATTATGTATTTAGCGACGAGGTTTTTAGCGACGGACGAAGTCCGTCGCAAATCCGTCGCTAAAAGACATTAGCGACGGATATTTTCGTTTTTGCGACGGAAAAATTCCGTCGCTAAAACGAAGAATTTTTGTAGTGTTACTGCCTCCACCTCGCCTTGCATCGTAGACAAGACTCAATCCCGATGAACCTTTAAGATATCTAAGGATCCATCTCACGGCCTGCCCTCTACTAGGTCTGCACATATAATGACTGACTACTGACACTGTCTGTGGAAAATCGGGTCGAGTGCATACCATAGCGCACATCAGTAAACCAACTGCACTCGTAAAGGCACTGAGGCCATACTCTTCACTTCGTACTTAATCTTCGGTGAGAGCTTCAAGGATAACATGAAGTGTGCTGCTAAGGGAGTAGAAACGGGTTTGACATCTTTCATGTCAAATCGATCTAAAACCTTCTCAATGTACTTCTTCTGACTCAAGGTCAAGACTCCACGCTTCCGATCCCGCTCGATCTCTATGTCTAAAATCTTCTTTGCTGGGTCGAGATTCTTCATATCGAATCCACTACTGAGTTGCGATTTGAACCTGTCAATAGTCCCCTTGTCTCTATCAGCGATCAATACAAAGCAAAAGATATACATGACTCCCATCTGGTTGTTGCTGATGATACACACACTGATCGTACGGACTTCGTGTGTATCCAATGCTTGCCATAAAGGTGTCAAACCTGTGATACCATTGTCGGAACAATTGTTTCAATCCGTACAATGATTTCTTCAGAAGAAAGACTCGATCTTCCATTCCTGCCAATGAAAAACCCTCTGACTGGCGCATATAGATCTCTTCTTCTAACTTACCGTGTAAGAATGCCGTCTTTACATCCATTTGCTCAAATTCAAGATCGAACTTAGCAACCAAAGCTAAAAGAACTCGAATGGAAGTATGTCTGACTACAAGAGAAAAAATTTCAGTATAATGAATACCTTCCTTTTGAGTGAAACCCTTAACCACCAATCTGCCCTTGAATCTCACATCGTCGTCATCGCCTGCTTCCTTCTTTTTGAACAACCATTTGCACCTACGGTGCGTTTTTCTTTCGGCAAGTGGACTAGAGTCCAAGTGTTGTTCTTGTGAAGAGACTCTACTTTCTCTTCCATAACTGTAGTCCACTGGGCAAAATCCAAACTAGCTACGGCCTCCCTGAATGACAAAGGCTCATTCTCAACTGTCTCGCTAACAATGTGTGCATATGCCACCAAATCTGAATAGTCGTATCGAATTGGGGGTCTGATCTCACATCGTTCCCTGTCACGACTAAGTTGATACTGCTGTAGAGTGGGTCCCACCAGGATTGGATCTGATACTAGTGGTTCCACTCCTGGTTCTTCTGCTTCTTGAATAGACTGTAAGACATCAGTGAGAATTGTGGAATCTTAAAATTCCTTATCCTGATTCTCCACCTCAAATATCGATCTCTCGACTACTCGAGTCTGCTCCACTTGTTGCTGAATGCTCCCTTGTTGTCCAACCTTCTTGACTAACATCAACTCCTCGTCAAAAGTGACATCTCTGTTGAAGATGATTCCAGATGATGATGGATCAATGGAGTACAATCTATATCCCTTCACACCTGGCTGGTATCCCAGAAAAATGACCTTGTTGGTCCTAGGTTGCGACTTCCCTTCGCTGACATGATAATATACAGGATAATCGAAAACACGAAGGTTGGAATAATCAACGGGCTTACCAGACCAAGCCTCATAAGGTGTCTTCATGGATAATGCTCAGGAGGGTGACCTGTTTACCAGATAACAGGCCGTCATAACTGCTTCAGTCAAAAACCTCTCCTTCAGTCTGGCTCCAATCGTCATGCGCTGAGCCCGCTCCATTAGTGTTCGATTCATGCGTTCTGCTATCTTATTCTGCTGGGGTATGTAAGCGACGGTGCGATGCCTCATAATACCTTTGTCCTTACAGAACTCCAAAAATTACTTGTTCACAAATTCCATCTCGTTGTCGGTTCGAAGCCTCTTAATCTGTCTGTCGGTTTGCGTCTCAATCAACTTCAACCACTCCTTGAAGGTCTTGAACATCTCTGATTTCTCTTTCAAAAAATATATCCAAACATAACGGGAGTAATCATCGATGAAGGTCAAAAAATACTTTTTACCTCCAATCGAAGCATGCGGAGATTTGCCCCATAAATCTGAGTAAATGTAGTCTAGTGTTCTCTTCGTTCTGTGCATCGCACCTCCAAATGACACTCTCTTCTGCTTGTCGAGAATACAGCCCTTGTAGAACCCGAGCTTCTGTGTTTTCAATCCTCCAAACAAGCCTGCTGAACTCAGAACATCTATCCCCCGATAGGCCATATGCCCAAACCGCATAT
This sequence comes from Drosera spatulata, assembly GCA_035668315.1. Taxonomy (NCBI): domain Eukaryota; kingdom Viridiplantae; phylum Streptophyta; class Magnoliopsida; order Caryophyllales; family Droseraceae; genus Drosera; species Drosera spatulata. Next base: position 2,433 of record JAOVYX010014522.1, read on the forward strand.
GCCACAATTTCATCTCAGAACTAATATCACCATCACGGACGGACAATGAATTTACAACAGCTGCAACTCCATCCTACGTCGTGCCGATCAAATAGTACAATCTAGTACGAAGTCGAGCCTTCATAGTTACCAAACGGTTCTTCTTAACCTCCATGTCCCCATCCTGAGAATGATAGGAATATCCTTCACGATCAAAGAAACCCAAAGAGATAAGATTTCGCCTCACAGCTGGAACATATCGAACATTTTTCAATGTTCGCACAACACCGTCCCACATCCGTATATGAACATCTCCTTCATCAAAAATCTTACAGGCAGCATTATTGCCCATAAGGACTACGCCGCCATTGGACTCAGCAAATGTGACGAACCACTCCCGATACGAACAAATGGGAAAGGTGCAATCGGAATCCATCACCTACTCTGAAATGGATGCTATCAAGGACTCAACGAAGGATGTAAGAACGGTCGAGACTGTTTGGATCTCGACAATACTAGTGATAAGGGTTTCCTCATTCTTTTGCTCGTTCTTCAATTTAGGACATTCATTCCTCCAATGTCCCTTCTAATGACAATAGTAACAAGAGTTGAATTTCTTCGAGCTTTTACTCTTCGATCGGCCTCTGAACTTATCCTGTTGTCTTCGATCATGTCTCCCTCTGATGAATAGCGCATCATCAAAGCTTGAGGGCCTGGACGATTCCGAGAGGTGGTGTCTTAATGGGTTACTGGTCAAAGACGTCTTAACGTCTTCCAGTGGCAAAGAATCCCTATTATGGATCATAGTAGTCACAAAAGGCTCATAGTTACAAGGGAAAGAGCACAACAAAATGACCGCCGTTAAGGGAAAGAACACAACAAAACGCTTCTTCATCGTCGATAGTAACTCCAATATTTTTCAGACCAACAAGGATAGTCTGAAACTCCGTCAAGTGCTTTTTCAATAAGGTGGTCGATTTTTTCATTTTGAAAGAATGAAGACGCTGCCTCATGTACAAACGAAAAGCAACAGATTTGTTCATGTATAAGCTGGACAACTTATCCCAAAGAGTCTTGACAGACTTTTTCTCCAGGATATTCTGAAAAACGTCGTTAGAAAGACACAGCTGTAAAGCCGTACGCGCCTTTTTATCCATATTCATCTTATCTTCGTCTTTCATTTCTGCCGGTAATTTATCAACCCCTTCCAGAACCTCTTTTAATTCTTTCTTGGGTTAATAACGCAACGATTTTCACTCTCGAAAGTCTAAAATTGTTTGTGCCATCGAATTTTTCCACATCAAATTTCATAGGCACCATCGCGTTGAAATTTTTTTCCCGAAAACACTGTTCACACCGGAAACATTGTTCCTGCCGGAGTACTGTTCACGCCGGACGCTGTTTTTGAAACATAGTGTAAACAGTGTATATGTCCGTACACTATTCACTGCACTGTTCGAGCACTGTTTATCCGAGAGAAAAATTATTTTTGTGAAAAAATACAAAAAAAAAACTAACCTGTAAAAAATATAACTTAAATCCCAAGCTTAACAACGTTCGTTCCTAAACGTACATGGATGAACCCGGTGTAGGAAATAAGGATTGAAATGTTCCAAACTCTGATACCAGTTTATTACGTACGAATCTATTAATTACAACACAAACAATAACAAGTGCGCAAAATAAATGAGACAAAGATTTTTACGTGGAAACCCTTGGGAAAAAATCACGGACGGTCGCCGACGACGAAGAATCCACCAATCAAATGAGAAAATAGAAAAAGAGCAATACGAATACCAAGAACTCGTAACAAGTAACTAAACACCCTCACTTTAATGTGTTTAATGTGTTTGTGCACACAAAAACTCCAAACCACTTCTCTTGCACCTTCCCTACCTAGCTTGCAGTTGCTCTTCCTGCCTTTTATAAAAGCAACATGGAAGAAAAGAGTCACCATACTCACACGGAGCAAAATGCGGAGAAGGATGGACCACGCGGAGGAACATTTACGCGGGAAATACTTTCTTCACGCGAGACAGGTGGAAGAAAAAAAAAAATCAAAGCTCATTGATTTGAGACATCGACATCAACATCAAGTTGACTACTAACTCATTCCCACCAAAGGAAACAGGAGGGAAAAGGCAAATGAACAGACTTCTGGGGAATCTGTTTATCTATTTATCTAGTTTGGACCCGATAGTGATACATCAAATGTCCGAAAAATAGCGATGTGCTTTCAATGGGATAAAAAGAGAAGATGGTGTATAACATGTCAATCCGACATCATATAATAGCTGAATGTGAAAAGCACGTATTGAAAAAAAACCGTGCCAGTCGAATTGTTATGGCCCATGGACATCTAGGGCATAGCCAACTCCTCTCACTCTATTCACAAGAATATGGAGCCAGATGCTCCATAAGAGAATATTAACTTTCCCTTGAAGGAAAACTGACGTAACAGTCAAAACAGAGCCAACTCCAATTTGAGAAGCACACGAAGTAAAACACAACCCAAAGACAATACATAGAAAGTTAGCAGACGCGAGTCACGGAGAGAAACGAAGGAGACTCGACTCGCCCGTCTGCGCCGTACGTATCCTTTGATCTATAGATCTCCGTACCAAATCTCACCACCATCATCACAATCATAATTAATCATTTCATCAGATTAGATTACGTGTTTTCAATATTGTCCTCATCGTCGTCGCTGCTGATGAAACCGGGTTGGATTGCGAAATTAGGGTTCGAGATCTGGTGATTTATAATCAGGCGACAACAAAAAAGAGGAGTCGCAATGATTTCGAATCATTTACAGAACGGAATCGACACGGCGAGGACGGTTTGGTCACGGTTACCGAACGCCGAGGACGGTGAGTTGGATTCCGTTGGGTCAATTGGAAAACATCTATACCTCAGAGACTCAGAAAAGAATATTCTCGACTGGTTTCGAATTGCAGGGCGATAGTCTTGAATCTGACAAATCAAGCAAAGAATTGTCATAATTTAGAAAAGATGTATCGTCACAGTCGAGAGAAAACAGTTTAATGATAAAGCAAGTCTACCAAGAGTACCGTGTACAAGTCTGTCCTTAGTATACCCCATTTCGACTTCATCCAATAGGAATTAAACTTGTGCACGACTCCAATAGGAATTAAACTTTGCAGCCACAACAATAAAATATGCGACTAAATAAAAGGGTCGTCCATTGTTTTTTCCCTACATTAAAATATGAAGAGAGGGATGAGACTTGTGGTCCATATAAATTTCTTAGCCAAGTCAAGTGATGGGTGAAAAATTAGAGTAGAGAGGAAGATCCTAACCCCACAACCATACGATATGAGTATCACTACATGCAAACCAACACCCACCTAAAGGCATTGTTCCAAACTGAAAGGCTGTAATCAGATGTAGATGGATCTTAGTATTGCATGACCAAATAGCAGCTCTCGCGTCTTGTGAGCTCTCTTGCTTATCACAAATGGCTTTGCTCAATATAGACCAGAAGAAAGAATCACGAGCCCGTATGAGATCTATCAGTGGCCGACGTTGGTCACTAGCTTTAACAACATCAGCCAGATATGGTTAATCCTGTTACACCTTCACCATGTAATGCAGGAAAGAGCTCACAACATCTATAGAAACAGATAAAGGATATGGTCTTTCATCGACCCAAGCATGGAAGACCAAAGAACTAGAGTTTCTGGCTGGTAAAATGAAGTATAGTGATTAAGATTGAAAAAAATAAAAATAAAAATAGGGACAAATGCTCAGGATTATTAGTGTAGATAAGTTAACGGCACCATAGCACATTACTTCGGGTGTTTCTAGAAAAGGTGTTCTAGCTCTATCAACTGAAAATACTATTCCTCGACCGATCATCCTGACTTATGAGCCCACACAGCATGTCAGAAACAATATTTGTCTCCGATGCCATCTCTTAATACTATTAAGACCATGAAACCTCCACATCAACACCAGAAAAATGTGAAGGAACCCCAACAGAATCTGACAGAGTCTAATTTATTCCATTCACCACGTATAGACTATAATCCAAATCCAGGTAATTTAAGAAACTAAGTTGTGTAAAAACACCGTTTACACTATATAGTCTAAACTCAAATATCCAAGTCTCAGAATATGACTTCTGGAAAGCACCCATAACCTAACACAATCAAAATCATTAAACAATGTAACCCAGAGACTACAAAGATAAATCTCGCAACAAGATCTTCACATCCCACACGATATAACGGTCAAATCTACCACAAAGCTTTATTAGCACTAAATCTGGATGAGTCGCAATCTTAACAACTGTAAATTCACGGCAGCAAAATCGTGGGATTTACGCTTCATTGATCCATGAGAAAGCGACTTGCTTGGCTCATGTTTTTTGGAATACTTGAAACCAAGGGGCCCAAGCAACTCGTTTCCATTGTAATGCGACTTATACCATCATCGCCTACGACACAACTATTTATCGTAAGTTTAGAACACATCCAGCTTATACCCACGTAGTATGCACCCTCCAAGCTGGAAACTGAATGATTGAAGCATTAATTGCACCAGCAAGCAGCACCAATAACCCAGAAGAATTTTAAATAAAAAAACACACACTCATGAAAATCAGCATGAATTCAAAATACTAAGGATCCAAAATATTAAGAAAACTTATCAGGAAGGATCGCACAACCCCACTCCAGTGGTCTTCCTGCATTTCGAGTTTCATGTTTCATGCAAAGTAAATGCAAACAGTAAACCGCAAATGAGGAAACTGATCTCAGATAAATCAGAAATCCAGAATCCAAAACTGTGGCTCATGGCACGGGATCTACGAACATCTTCTCCACCAACACCAACACCTTCACCATGGTAATTAAAGTTTCCCCATCTACCCCTCTCCCTTTTTCTTAAATGTAAGGGCTAACTCGTAGAGAAAAGGAATGGGGGTAATAATTAAGCTACCAGCTGGAAACTGTCAATGACTACCCGTTCAATGGACTTTTTATTTCTCTCATTGCTCCACCCCGTGTAAAAAAGTAGAAAGAAAGTTAAAGGTTGCTGACCCAGATCATGTGTGGGTGCCAACAGGGCCATACCACGCTTCCCATACGCCTCCTAGAAGCAAAATTTGGTGTTCTGGTTTCCTCTACAGTCTGCACCCCATATATTACAGCTAGTAAAATTTCCATAGGTTTCCATTAGACATAAATAGTTAGAGTAGACTACAATGACATAACAAGATATAATAAGAAACTCCGGATACCACGACAATTAAAAGTCTACAGCATACATCAATAAGAAGTTACTAGTGACAAAATGGAAAAAATGGAGCAAGAGTTATCAGATTAGCATAAGCAAGGTGACCTCGTGTAGTATGGACCATTAGACGACCTCATGTAGTATGTAACAGTAGTATTCAACAACGGAGGACAAAAAGGTCTTGATTGGCCGGTCACTTTTATTTTTTTTCCTGGTAATAAATGTATTGACAGCAACAAAATAAGAAAATCCTCATAGACCATGTATAATATCTTCGTTAGAAGTTGGGAAAACGAGCCATGAATTTCCAAATTTTTGAACATTGCTTCGCATGCCTCATCGTCACCACACCAAGTAGGCATCTCTTATTTGTATTTATATGCAATCGCCCATGCATACTATGCTGTACTCCCAATTCACTAGCCCCTTCCTTTCCTTGCCTATCATCTCCTCTTCTCTTTCTCAATATTCATTGATCACACTCTTGCATTGTCATAATACCATTTCGTTTCGTTTTTCTCCCTTGCATTGTCATTCACACTGTAGCTTTTGCCCATTTGCTTAGTTGTAACATTAACCCGATTTCGAGCCAATCACGAAGCCTTCATTTGATCAATTTCTTCTAAGAAGACGACGCTAGATTGGAGTCTCTTAGCTAGTGGGGGAAAATGGGCTTCTTCATATTACTCTGCCTAGTCCCCCTGCTATACCTATTCACCACAATATGGAAACGGGCATTCACAGGAGGAGACAAATCCTGCTACATTTTGGACTACGAGTGCCACAAGCCGAGCGACGATCGTATGATCAGCACGGACATCAGCGGAGACATCATTATGCGGAACAAGAACCTAGGCCTAAACGAATACAAGTTCCTCCTCAAGGCGATCGTGAACTCAGGGATCGGAGAACAGACCTACGGCCCTAGAAACGTCCTCGAGGGCCGCGAGGAGTGTCCAACCCTCGACGACTCCCTCGAAGAAATGGACAATTTCTTCAACGACAGCATCGAGAAACTCCTGAAACGATCAGGAGTCTCACCACAGGAAATCGACATCCTGGTCGTCAACGTGTCGATGCTGGCGGTCTCCCCCTCGCTCACATCGAGAATCATAAACCACTACAAAATGAGAGAAGACATAAGATCGTTTAACCTCACCGGGATGGGATGCAGCGCGAGCCTGATCTCCGTCGACATCGTCCGAAACCTCTTCAAAGCGAACAAGAACCAATACGCCCTCGTGGTCACATCCGAGTCCCTCACCCCGAACTGGTACACCGGCAACGACCGATCGATGATACTGGCCAACTGTCTGTTCCGATCGGGCGGATGCGCGATGCTGTTGACGAACAAGGCGGCGATGAGGAAGAAGGCGATGTTCAGGCTCAATTGCCTCGTGAGGACGCATCACGGTGGCCGAGACGAGGCGTATGGGTGCTGTATGCAGAGGGATGACGCCGAGGGAAGATTAGGGTTTTATTTGGGCAAGGATCTACCCAAGGCGGCCACGAGGGCGTTCGTCGATAATCTTAGGGTTCTTGCGCCCAAGATCTTGCCCGTGACGGAGCTGCTCAGGTTCATGTGGATTAGGGTTTTGAAGAGGTTGAACTTTGGGGCGGCGAAGAAGGGCGGCGCCGGTGGTGCTGGTGGCGGTGCGGCCATTGATTTTCGGACTGGGGTGGATCATTTCTGCATTCACACGGGTAAAAAATGGATTCCTCTTGGTTCAGTTCAAATTTTTACTGTTTCATTGATCAATTTCCAAATCAGATGTTTTGATTTTGTTGAAGAGCCCAATCATGCATTTTCGTGAATGAGATCCTATCCATGTGACAGGTGAAGAAAAAGATTATTATGTTAATTTAGAATAACGATCTTGTCATGATTAAAAAAACATATTTTTTATTTTTAATTTTGAATGATATATTATTTTTCATCACCTTATATAATAGTTATAATATTGTTTTAAATATAGGTGGGAAAGCCGTGATCGATGGCATTGGGACCAACCTCGGACTTAGCGAATATGATCTCGAACCCGCGAGAATGACATTGCACCGGTTTGGTAACACATCCGCGAGCAGCCTTTGGTACGTGCTATCGTATATGGAGGCGAAGAAGAGACTGAAGAAAGGCGATCGCGTGCTGATGATAAGTTTTGGAGCAGGATTCAAGTGCAACAGCTGCTTGTGGGAAGTGATGAGGGATTTGGAGGGCAACAATGTGTGGAAAGAGTTCATTCATAATTACCCTGTGAAGAAAATTGTCAACCCATATCTTGAAAAGTTTGGCTGGATCAATAGTGAAGAAGAAAGTACATTCAAGATGCCTGAGAGTTCCTCCAATAAGTAACTTTTCCCTTCCAACATTAGAGAAAAAAAAAGGTCAATACTTTTTCACCTCTTTTTTTTTTTTTTTCATACCTCTTCTTTTCCAAATAGTTGTATTGATTTGGGTTGTGGATGGTCTTAGTTCGCTCTCTGAAGTGATATATGCGATAATTTTATGTGGTTTATTGAAACCCTTTGTTATGAAGGGTTCCATTACTTAATAACATGTGGTTGTGCACATAGGTTGTATACGGCTAGATGCTTATTGTAAATGTAAAATTTCCAAGTCAGGTACACAAATCTTGTACTTTCGTGTCCTTCAAACGGAGACGTTAAACCTTCCCTCACTTGAAAGAACAGTGATTGCAACTCTGAAATATACACAACTTTTATTTTCGATGTGGGTCGGTTGTCGGCCCGTCGTAGTGAAATTATTCATCATTGTGATTATTTTGATCCCGTAAGTTCTCCAAGACGATGGCTGAAAGCAATAATTGATACAAGAAGAAGGTAACACCCCTGGCCCTGGACACGCCCCCTTGGTCCTGGGAGGATCATTACGGTTCACAAAAACACGTCCCGTGAAACATGCTCATCTTTGTTCACGCTCTTAGCCAATGGGGCTCGTTCGGCTTGATTAACATTTAACAAAACCTTATACCACCATTAACATAGGTAAGACGAATCAGAATATATATATATATACGACTAACGAGTAATGACCCGGAAAGTCAGATACGGAAAGGCGACGGCCCCTCTCTGTTTTAAAGCAGGAAATGTGGTCCAAGTATATGAGTACTCTATAACCATACGGGACGGCGAGGTCCATTTTCGGGGGTTTCTGCTAATTGGGTGGTCCAAGTGCATTTTGCACCTATACTGAACATATCAGCAAAAACAAAAGCCCACCACTTAACTTTTCATGCTCCTCTAACATGTACTCCTACCATGGTGCATCTGATTCATCATTTTGCTGCGTTTTTTTGGTGAAATTTAGGACTATAACCATAGGCCTATTTGCAAAAATGTACAGGGAATTTCCTTTTGCCTTTCACAGAACAACTTGTTTTGTTTTGGAATACGATCGATTAGAGTAAGCTGGTCCACAAATATATAAATCAAGACCCTTGCTATTGCTAGCTAGGTAAACGACCACGGCATGTGCACAATCAAGATTGAAGAATGAAGTGAAAAGCTGTGGAAATCAAAATGAGCTGGTTATTTTAGCTTTCATGCCAAATCTAGGACATGAAGATAACATTCTGTTTGGTGATGATTTGTTGAACCAACTCTTTGAGGCAGTGAGATCTGAAGCTTGAAAGTTATTACTTCAGGGAACAACTCGTTTGGTCTTAGGAACGATTGTAATTCCAATCGGTATCAACATTATTGACCTATATATGAAAATGTAGACCATGAAGTACACAATGAGTTATCTATATTCCACAATGTAGTGCTTACCAAAGATGTCAAGACTGTTGCGTAGTGGCATCTTCCCCACGGTGGGTGGACACCGACATGTGCCAAGCTTAAAATCGAGAATCAATCGCAAAGTAACAATAAAATTAGTCAAGTTCGGGCCGGCCGGGATGATAATGTGACAGAATGACCGATTTTTCCAAGACATGTTTTTTACAACTTTGATGCGACATGGGGAGTATAAGGCCTCGATCTACTCAGGCAAGATGAAACCTTATAAGTAGACATGACAAGCATTCCACTGCGATCCTTTATACTATGTATGAAATGTCTCCAACGCTCCCCACTGTTCTGAAGTTGATAGTCCATCCATCTACATGCCCAGCCAACGTATAATTTTGCTTCACCACGTGATCATGCCTTTCTCATTTTTTGTTTATTGGTGGCCCTAGATAATGTACTCCTATATGCAATGCATGGAAGTGCATGGTTGTCAAGAGAGTGACTAATTTGATCACACTTTTTTCATTTTGTTCTCGCGTCCAATATATGTTTCGTGAAAATCGGCTAGCTTTCTTTGAAATTTAAGGCAAGGCATGTTAGGGTACGTAGGATCTTTCGCAATAACAACGAAAAGTTCATAAAGCATTATATTATCAGTGACCAGGGAGCGATGCCACCGATCAATAAACACACAATCCACGTCCTTGCTTCCGTGGCGATTTCTATTGATAAAGTGCCTTATATTTCCACAAGTCATCTTGAGGATTAATAAGATCGATACACACAATTTTACCTTTAATCATGGTGCCCTTAGGGTAAAAGACGCAATAAAAAAAACAGCACAAACAGGCAGGAGGAGGAAGCCCCTGGCCACAAGTACAGTACAGTATCACAAGAAACTAGATAAGCCATTCCGTGCGTGTCACATAATCAAGATAGATGATGGAGTCACGCATGAAATCATAATGATATCTCCAACTTTTTTCACTATAATTTTTTGGAACAATTAAAGAGGTGACAATCGAACGTACGTCTCATGAAAGTAGCTTTTTGATTGAGCATTGACGCTTACGCATCATAACCTAAAGTACTTATAAAAAAAAGCTTCATAATCTAAAAAAAGGAAAAAGAAATGGTTAATATTTTGCTTTATACTATACAGTTTTGTTTCTTGATAATGATGCTTTATAGTTACTCTACTTACTGCAATGGCATGAACAAATTAATCAAGAAGTAAACATTGAAACTTTCTGAATTGATATCTCTTAAAGTACCTGTTATTTGTGCTTGGGATCTTCCTACTGATGTCATAATCGTAAACAATGCGTCAATTGTGACGATATGATACAAACGAAGATATCATCCATGATGTCATACTTTTGCATAATCAAATGAGTTGGAAACGAGAGTACTTTTGAGAAAATCTCCTAAAACCTGGGCCGAGTCATGAGAACATGGGCCATCTCACAACGTGCCGAAACCATGTACCCAGAAACCAACCACAGGTCCAACAAAAAAACGTAACCTATTTCGGCCCAAGCGATATTTCACAACCCCAAGACGAGCGCCGACTAGGGTTGTGCGGCGGCTAATTCACATAGACGGTCCACGGAGAACAACGACAAGAATACCTCATCTTCTTCTTCATCATTTTCATCATTTCGCCGTTTGAAGAAGAAGAAGGCTCGTGTGCCCAAGCTGCGATCGCAGCCTCTTATTCGCGAAAGATCGAAATCTGGTATATCACTCTTTCGATCCTAGCTCGCTGCTGGATCAATTGTTGTTTTTGCTATCATTGATTTTTGTAAAAAATGAATGAACCCGAAATGGCATGCATGCCATGTGATTTGAGTGGGTTTCGTGTGTGGATTTCGGATTCTCCGGTGATTAATTGCTGCGAGGTTGTCTTATTGGTTTATTTTTTTTGGGGTTTGTCTGTGTTTTGTTCTTCTGTGGAGTGATTGGATATCTGATGTGGTGGTTACTGGTTGTGCAACTGAGTCCAAAATGGATCCGAGTTTTTTGATTCGATTCCACGATTGTTAACCTTTGATCGCTATTAGTCTAGGTGAGATGAAATATACCAAAATTGCTATCGGTAAAGTACATATATAGTCGTATACCTTTTTGTTATGGACAAGTTGTGTGAGCCTTTTGGTCTCCCCGCTGTTGTGTTTTATTGGTTGTAGTGCCATGTACTCCGATGCTGGGTTTGAAAAGTGTTTTCACAATCATGAGATATTGGGTGTCAAAGAATGACAAACTGTAAATGATGCAATTTCACACTCCACGGTAAGATGCTATGTGTTCCGTTGATGCATCGCTGACGGTAGTTCTGACAGGTATGGATCAACAAAGGGGTATGTTTGTGCCGCCACGCACGATTGGCAATGTATTATGTTGTGAATGCGGTACCTCCATCACGCCTAATGCTGCCAATATGTGTGCCAAATGTTTGTCCTCCCGTGTCAACATCACCGAAGGTTTACAGAAGAGAGTGACCGTTGTGTTCTGCCCTGAGTGTAGACGATACCTGCAGCCTCCCAAGACTTGGATCAGAGCCGAGTGGGAGTCCAAGGAACTCTTGACTTTTTGCGTCAAGAGGTTGAAGCTTAAAGATATGAGGTTAGTTGGTGCAGAATTTAAATTCAGCGTAGAAAGCTCGAAGAGGATCATAGTCAAGCTGACTATCCAGAGAGAAGTCCTCCATGGAGCGATTCTCGAGAAATCATATGAAGTTGTGTATGTGGTACTGTATAATATGTGTGACTCCTGTAAGAGGATCCAGGCTAATCCGGACCAGTGGGTGGCATCCGTCCAGCTCCGGCAGAAGGCTGATCACAGGAGGACTTTCTTCTATTTGGAGCAACTTATTCTCAAGCACAACGCCGCATCCCAAGCCATAAGGATCAAGCAGCTTGGGGATGGTATTGATTTCTTTTTCTCAAATAGGAGCCACGGTGTGAAATTTATCGAGTTTGTTGGTAAAGTTACGCCAATCAAGTACTCCAATGACAAAAAACAGTTGTCGCATGATGGCAAGAGCAACATTTACAACAATCAGTACACATTCACTGTTGATATATGCCCCATTTGTCGGGAAGATTTGGTTTGCCTTCCTCCCAAAGTTGCGACCAGCTTCGGAAACTTGGGGCCGCTGGTTATTTGTACGAAAGTCAGCAACAGTATATCCCTGGTGGATCCGAGTACTTTAAGGCATTGCTATCTGGATGCTGATCGATACTGGAGAGAACCTTTCACTCGCATGCTTTCTAGCAGGCAGCTTGTCGAATATATTGTTCTTGACATCGATGTTGTTTCTCCTGAAGTTAACGTTGCTGGTTCTAGGTATGTTCTAGCTGATGCCCAAGTGGCTCGTGTTTCAGATTTTGGGCGAAATGACTTAATATTCAACATCAGGACGCACCTTGGCCATCTTCTGAATCCTGGGGATTATGCTCTTGGCTATGATCTGTATGCGGCTAACTTAAACAATGCGGACTTGGATAAGTATAAAGGCCTTGTTCTACCCGATGCTATCCTAGTGAAGAAGAGCTATGAAGAGAAGCGCCAAAAGAAACGTGGAAAGCCTCGATCTTGGAAGCTTAAATCTTTAAACATGGAGGTTGAGGAACAGCTTACCAGAGGTAAAGTGGACGCAGAGAAGATGAATAATGAGTACGAGGAGTTCTTGAGAGATCTGGAGGAGAACCCAGAGCTAAGATTCAACATATCCTTATACCGCAATATGGAATACCAGAAATCAGAAGCGACTTCTGTGGCAGATGGGGAGGATGTCCCTTCTGTGCCTTTGGAAGAGTTGCTTGCTGATCTTGAACTTGATGATGAGGACGCTGATGCTTTTGGTGACGATGATGACGTCGAAGCTGGAGATGACAGCATGAGGGATTGATTGTTTCATCTTTTGTGGATTTTTGGATGTGTTATCGTTATACAATTCTACCAAGGTCAGTGTACTTCTCTCCTCAAGAAAATTCGCTGTTCTTTTTTTTTTATTTCCCCATGTTCCATGTTTTTGTTTGCGGGCTATGTGCTGTTTTAAGTGATTATTATGATTTTTAGTTGTAAGCTCACCAGGTTCTGATTTTGAATTCCTGGTGTTATATGTTTGTTTGCAATATGGTCTTTGTACGTGTTAATTATCACTCATCGGATGAATGGTATCACTTTCATCGCAAGAGTGCTGATGGCTGTTTTGCAGATGAAATCCGAACTAGCGTTTGAGCTACAATCCCCTTTGACAAATGAGAGGACACGCAAAAGTTCATGATGAAGAAGCTAGGTTTGTATTGTAAATGCAGGTTGTCTTTAGTTTAGTAAATACAGGTGATCTAAGAGCTCACTCTTTTCCCTGTTTATGATCCCTAGGATGTCGTCAACGCTATAGTGGCTAACTTGGATACCGCAAGCGTTTCGACAGAGTAAAACTGTGATGATTTAGTGATATTTCAAGAGTAACAAATCTTAGTAAAACTCCGTCAATGGGTGAAAATGGAAGTTACAATGCATACATTTTCTTGTACTTTTCATTGTTCAAGACCTCTGCGTCAGACATAACAGAAGCTGCCCAAGATGTTGACATGCTGCCCTTTGCCGATTTCCTGATGCTCCTCCGATTCTTGGCCTCCGTATGATGCCTAACGACCCAGTAACACATGGTGCCCAAAGTGGTAGTCATGATGGTTGTGCCAATGACTGTCACTCCTATTGCAAGCCATCTTTCATTCTTGCCCACCAGGACAAACAAAAGGGCCAAGAATGCAACAGAGATCAAAACACAGGCCAGCCACATCAGCTTGTTTATGATCGTCATCATCTTCTTCTTGGCCTTGCTCTCTACCACCACAACCGAGGTCTGAACCACCACGACAGCTAATGAAATGAAGAGGGCAACAGAGTCGAACACAAAGAATATAAAAAATGCAAGAGTTGGAGCTATGTTTGCTTCTCCCAGGGAATGGCCAGGAGGAATATTCGTCGGGTCATCAACATATTGGCCAGGGACTGTGAATATGGCTGCAAAGGCCACTGTTGCGATAAGGACTGCAACAACGTTGGTGGAGTTGATGGCGTTGTTTAAGCCTTCTGCGTGCATCTTGTTGAGGCGTTTGGCTATGCCTTGCACACGCATTCTTGTTTGGCGTGTGTGCTCTAGCTGGTGGTGAACTTCATGTTTTATTTCGCTGACTGTTTGTTTCAACTGTCTTGCAGCATTATTTGCTTCTGGCTTGATGTCTTTTGCACTTTGGACACCATGTTCTTGGAGGATTGCTGCCACATCCGGATGGTGCAGTTTCTCGGCGGTGTCAAGAGCAGTTTCTCTGGCCCTGTTCACGGCTGTTTTGTCAGTATCTTTCTCGGACAGGAATCTTTTAACAATCTGCAGATAAAGATCTTGTTTCAGCTTTCACATCCTATTTTGGATAGGTACAGATACCCTTCTCTGGGTAAAGCTATATAATTTTGGGTCATCATAATGCGTGATAGCATGAATCTTAAACTCTAGCAAAGAATAGCTAGTGTTACTTATGACTTAGAAAAGAACTCAAACCAGCAGTGACATGACCAAACGCGTGATATGAATCTCATGATGCCGATTTGAGTTTATGAGTGAACAGGTTGTCATGTGCAGTTCCGTGACAGGTAGAGATAGCAGCACTAAAGGTTTAAAAATGGAGGAAAAACCTGCCTGGCCTCTACCCTTCCTCGCTGCAACATGCAGTGGCGTATTGCCCTTGGTATCAGCCAGGTTAAGCGAAGAAGGATCCGCCTTGATCAACTCCTTCACCACCTCAAGATTCTGACCTTTGACCGCCATGTGAAGCGCAGTCTGCCCCTCCTTATCGGTCCTCCTTGTGCTCCCAGGCTCCTGCTGTAGAAGCGCTTTCACCACCTCCGCATGACCATTTCGTGCTGCAGCATGCAGAGCTGTCTTGCCATTACTCCTAGCTATAGTTGCTAGCCCACCCCCTGATTCTAAGAGAAATGTGACCACCTCTATGTGTCCTTGCGTTGCAGCCGTCTGCAAAGCAGTTGTATTTGATGTGTCACACGTCATAGAAAGATCCGGATGGACCTCCATCAGGACTTTCAACAACTCTGCAACAAATCATGAACAAAGCAAGCAAATGTTGACGGACTCCATGAACCAGACGACTGTGTAGTGTCAAGGAGAGAAATGGAGTCTTAAATTTCAGAACAAATAACACACCCACAGATTCACTTGCTGTGCAGCAATATGAAACGCATCATACCCATTTCTCGCCTTGATGCTGGCGGCGGCGGGATCATAGAACTTTATGACCTCCCTGACTATATCAACCTGCCCATTCTCTGCTGCAGCATATAGTGCAGTTTCCCCCGATTGGTTTTGTTTTGATAACAATTCCTTAAGTTCATCTTCTTCTTTTCCACCGAGTATATCCATCACAGCGGCCAAATCTCCAACTCTGGCGGCGGCATGAAGTGAGGTATCATCACCCTTACCCGTTAATTGCGTCGTCATCTTCTTCTGGAGCACAGGGGTCTCCGCCAGCTGTGCCTCCACATCCACTTCTTCGACCATCAAACCAATGCCTCTTCTCATCAAACCAATGTTCATCGATTCACACGATCTTTGCGAAACAGACATCAACTGTTTCATTTTCAAACTAATAAAACCCTTTCATGTATTCCCTCCACTCCTTTTTCCCCTCATGATTAACAGTTTCAAAAACTCATCTCAGGGAAGAAGAAAAAACTCTTCAGACAAAAATTTAATAGTGCTTAACCAACCCAGGTTTGTCCAGAAATCATATACCCAGACGATCGTAGTATGTACCATGCAAAAACACAAAACAAAATCCGATCAATTAGCACCTTCGAGATCGAATAAAGATTGATTCGATTAAATTACTCGAGGAAGATAAAAAAAAAAACTCAGGATGGTGAAAGATCTAGGGAAGAATGGATGATTACTAGCTGGGCAAGAAGATGACAGCTATGATGCCTCCTCCATCTAAGAGAATGTACACAGAAGAGCTGTTAATGGATCAAAACAAAACTTTTTTCCAAACAGTGATTTCTGTTCCTGAAATAGGTTGTTATCACTTTCATTTAAGAGAGGAAAAGAGGGAGGTTTTGAAGCACAAATGTTAAGGTAACCCCAGAGAAAGAAAATTTAGAAAATAAACCTCACATCACATGTAACAAACTCATTCAACGGTACTATCACCATCTCAAAAGAATTTGATTTAATACGATAATTTATGTATGTGTTATATTTTATTGTGAAGATTAATTTCTCCTTTAACTTGTGTGAATGGGAGGAATGAGAAAAAAAGGAGAAAAAATAGTGGAATGAGTTGACGTAATATAAGATAAATAATAAGAATGTTTTGATATTTTTATGACAAAAAATTTTTTAAATAGGATAATGTTATAATTTAATTGGAACATCCCAATTTAGTAAGTACTGTAATTCTTTTGAGACGGAGAGAGTATCCTAAAACCAACTTCATAAGCACCTGCAAAGAAGTTACAGTGTTTCATAAGCCAATCAAAATAGGATTAGGATCATCGGTTGTTGCTACATCAACAGCACCGATGCATTTGGTCATCGGGATCGTTGAATCAAAGATTCAACTGTTTCGGTTTGTTTGGTAGATTAGGGTTTGTTTTTGTTTTTTTATTCCATTTTTTTTAGATATAATTTTTATAGATATAGTTTTTATAGGGTTATTTTTATTAAGTTTTTAAAATTTTACTTTTTTTAGAGTTGATAGTTTTTTTCTAGATTTTTTGAATATTGTAAACATAGCACTTGTGCTGTTGAGTCGGTAACGACAGAGGATCCTGATCCATCAAAATAGGACCTTTAAGCAAAGAAAAGAAAAGGAAAGATCAGGATCAAAATTGGGATGCTATATAGATGGTGACGGACGGATATGGAGAGAATACCTTTTGGCTGCTTAATTCTGTGCAAGCAGTAGAGATCAGGTTGTTGAAAAAAAAAAAAAAAAAAAACTGTAACATCCACAATGCGCTCAATTACAGATGAAAATGATACTGATAAACTTTCCAAACAGGTGTAGGGAATAGGCATGACCACGGTTGCGAAACCGTGGGTTCCGGTTTCGAAAAACGGTGCATTCAATTATATATTATTTTTTCTCTCTTAAAATTATTATAATATTTTGACGTGATATACATCAATAACAATAACCAATCAAGTCTTTATTCCATCAAGTGGGATCGGTTATATGAATTCGACGGAGTCATTTCAATCTGTCATATACTTTTCACAAGTCGTCATATTCATATTGAGAGATCCAATCTGTCATTTTGATCTGATACATATGCCAATATAAAATTTGAATTGTATGTAACGACGATCAAATTTTTTTTTCTTTTGTAAATTCAGTATCAAACAACAATGGTTGTAGTGTAAATTACGTATTTCAATCTAATACATATTGCGAGACGATCAGACGTGATTTGATATTTAAATGAGATTTATACTCATATATATAAAATACTACAACTATACGTATATGTTGTAATTTTTATGAGACGGAGGGAGTCAAATCTTCCATTTTCATGTTACAATCCCGCTATTTGGTATTTTTGCATTACTTGTTCAAATTATTACTATCTACGTCCCAAAATAATTCCATCGTTTTGTCATTTTGGTCCGTTTTAAATTGTTTATAACGTTTATATTTTTAGAAAGTATTGTGTGGTTATGAATTAAAGAGAATGGGGAGAGAAATATTATGTAATTAAGAATTGAAGTTGAAAAATAAAGAAGTTAAATCTAAATTTATGTGTATAAATTAAATATTATAATTATAATGGAACAGAAAGAATAATTTATTGACAAATTACTAACGCAAACCTTAGATGATTCCATATTACCATCCAACTTTTGCTTTTTTGAATATTAGTGGTTCGAACTGTCATCTTGTGGACAATAGAAACCATAACGCATACATATTTCAAGATTACAACCTTAAACTTAAAAGTTACAATATAGACCCTCCAAAATGTTGAACTTTCACGTCTTCAACAGGTCATTCTGTATAGAACTTCTGCACTTAAGTGAAATATATTAATAATTAAAAATAGATAAATATTATTTATATTATGAAACAAAGGAAGTAATCCCTCCGTCCTATATTATAAGAATCCAACCATTACACTATTCAATACGTATTTTGAAAAGTTTTTTCTTTTTCGTCTTAACGATGCACAAAAAATACGTCACATATATATAAAAAATAAAATACATAACTTAAACTATTATTAATGTTTCATAAAATTTTTATAAAAGGATAATATTAGATTGTATCACCATATAAGTTAAAATTTATCTAAACAAATATAATATTCAAAAATTGCTTATAATTTAAAACAAAGATGTACTCCATCTATTTCATAATATAAGTACTTGTTTATTTGGATTGTCCTAAATTATATATAACATATCATATTTAGTTATCTTTTCGCATAAAAAAAATATCAAGTATGTGCATACAAATCAAGTATGAGATCAAGAAAATATCATTGTTAATGACATATTTGCACATGTTATTGCATCAGAAATTGATAAGTCTCTTGAACCCAGAAGTGTTCAAGAATGTAAACAAAGGGAGGATTGACCAAAATGGAAAGATACAATCCTGGCTGAATTGCAATCTTTATTTAAAAGAAAAGTGTTTGGATATGTAGTCCAACACCAAATGACATCATCCCTGTTGAAAATAAATGGGTATTTGTTATAAAACAAAATGACAAGAATGAGATCGTGAGATATAAAGCTACATTAGTAGCACAAGGATTTTCACAAATACCTGATACAGATTATGAAGAAACATATTTTATAGTAATGAATAGAATTACTTTTCGTTTTCTCATTGGTTTGGCAACCATGAAAAATCTTGAAACCAGACTCATGAATGTTGTGACGGCATATTTATACAGATCTTTTTATAAGGATATCTATATGAGAATCCCTGAAGGATTCAATAAGCCAAAGGCACAGAAATCCAATCAGTTATACTCAGTTAAACTTCAACGATCGTTGTATGATTTAAAGCAATCTGATCGTATGTGGTACAATCGACTCAGTGAGTATCTGATTAAATTGAGATATAAGAATAATGATGTATGTCCATGTGTCTTTATAAAAAAATCACAATCTGGCTTTGCTATCATTGCTGTGTATGTGGACGATCTCAATCTTGTAGGGACTGCACAAAATCTCACAAATGCAGCCTCACTCCTGAAGAGTAAATTTAAAATGAAACATCTTGGTAGGATCAAATTTTGTCTAGATATACAAGTTGAACACTTATCAAGTGAAATTTTTATCCATCAGTCACTATATATTGAGAAGGTTTTTTTTCGATTTTATATGGATAAAGCCCATCCCTTGATATGTACAATGATTGTTAAATCATAAGAAAAATAAGTTTCGAGGTCCAGAAAAGAAAGAAGACATTTTATGACCTGAATTTCCATATTTAAGTGCAATTGGTGTGCTTATATATCTTGTTAATTGTACAAGATCAAATATTGTTTTTGCAGTTAACTTGTTAGTAAGGCACAGTTCAGCTCCGACAAGAAGACACTGGAATGAAGTCAAGCATGTTGTGCGATATCTTCGTGGAAGCATTGATATGGGATTGTTATATTCAAGAGGAGCGAAATCCATCCTGGTTGGATTTGCTAATGCCGGATACTTGTCAGATCCACACAAAGTAAGATCACAAACCGGTTATATATTTACATTTGAAAATACTACAATATCATAGAGATCAGTGAAGCAGACTCTTACAACAACATCCTCCAATCATTCAGAGCTCATTGCTATGCACGAGACTAGTTGAGAATGTGTGTCATTAAGATCTGTGATACAACATATACGGGAATCAAGTGGACTACCTTCAGTTTGTGAAAAGCCTACAATCTTATATGAAGACAATGCAGTTTGTCTTGCACAACTCAGAGGAGGCTACATCAAAGACGATTAGACAAAACATATATTATCAAAATTCTTCTGGTCACATGATCTTCAGAAAGATGGATCATCGATGTATGACAAATCCGCTCAAGTGACAACTTGGCAGATTTATTCACAAAAACATTACCGGGAGCAACTTTCATGAAACTCAGACATAAAATAGGGATGAGAAGGTTTAATAATCTTTTTGAACAAAAATCCAATGTTTAAGGGAATTTTGTTTGAGGGGAAGATTATACTCTTTTTCCTTCGTCCAGGTTTTTATCCCATTGGGTTTTTCCTGACAAGTTTTTAACGAGACAATCTTAATATGTGATAAATACATCAAGGGGAAGTGTTATAATTATTCAATTATAATTATCCTTTGAAAATGATATATTTATACCTAAACTTAGATATTTTTCCTTTACTTCTCACCTACTTTTGAGGTTATTAAATAGACTTATGCAATTATTAATTAGACATAATCACCTTGATTAGGTGAGAAAATTAAATGTTAATTAATTATCTTGAGTATTATAAATAGAGCTCATTTGTAAGGTGTTATGTACACATTTTCAAGAGAGAGGATTTCTCTTTCTCCCTCTAATCTTTCTTTAAATATTTTATTATTTTGTTAATTTCGAATATTATCTTTCAAAAAAGTTATTCTGACATAAACACTCCTGTTATAACAGCATTCATGTTTTAAAATTTTTTGAACGAGCCTGTAGTCTATGTCATACCCCAAATCTGAGAGGGCGGGACTGGCACGTGGATTACAATAATCGACCTTATAATCCATATGAGGCTTTAAAAATATACGAATAGAATACTAGCTTCTTGAATTGAAATTACCATGTTTTCTTAATTGTACAATATTGTTTCAAATAAAATAAAATAATTCAAATTTTTCATAACTATAAATAATAATTTAAAAGAAAATGCATGTAATTGGAATCCTATGAGGTCTGTCGTCAGAGCATCCATAACGTCCAGTTAATCCTATAAATCTGTCTTGAAAATGACAGAGCATAAAAAATTGTTAGTTATGAAACTAAGCGAGAAATCTAAGACACTAGATAACAAGTGACATATATATCGAAGAAGATATGGGTTAAACGAAAAAAAAGATAAAGACTATAAGATTGGTTCAACATATTAAAACAGTTAGGAGCATAAAAACAGTCCAACAATTGATAGGTATAAATCATGAAGCACATCCCCAAAACCCCATACAAACATCAACATCATGCTTGTGAAGGAACAGATTGAGAAGCAGAGCATAGTTGTTTCAATGGCGTTGTTTTGTACTTTTGATCTAGTACTTGTTGATCTACTGGTATTATGTCTACAAGTTGATTGCGTAGCTCATGTTGAATGCATGTGGGGATCAACTATGACTTGGTGTCAATCACTTTGTGTTCTATGAAGTTCATGCTATGTTTCCCTTGCCCGTTTGTTCAGAAATTTGAAGTCGTGGATTAATCTTGAAGATGTCGGGATCATACCCCTATTCTTGTTTATGTTTCCTCTCCTTCTGATTATTTGTTAGAATTGCATCCATGTTTGGTTGCAAGTTATCTTTGATATGTGATGAATACTTAGAGCAACTCCACTCCATTACCATTTATAATGTCATTTGTAAATTTGATAACCAAAATGGAAAAAATAGCTTACACCTCATTGCCAAATGAGTTTCCAAAAAAATGATATTTGTTTGTTAAATTTGACATTCGAAATAACATTATTATATGTCATATCATGCCACAAAATATATTTTTTTCTCCAACCCTTCTTGTAAATCACTAAATCTCATTATATGACAAGATATATGGCAACCCAAAAGACCATCATGAGTGTAACACCAAACACATTTTTCCATCCAAACCTGCTATTTGAATTGTCAAAAATTATAAATGGCAACTCAAATGGTTACTCATGGGTGGAGTTGCACTTAGCAGTAGTAGATCAATGATGTGGATAGGCTCTCCATTGCATGGGATTTGATCTTGTCTTGATGTCTATGGCTACATACAAAGATAATGATGTAGATACATAAGGTCTCTTGTGTATTTAAAACAAACGAGGGTAAGGAATGCTAACCATATTCCTTTGTGTATTTATTTTTTAAATTAAATAAAAATTTTGACAAATCAACAGTTGAAAAATAAATGTCTAAAAGAAAGTGTAAAAACAATATTCATATTATTTCTATTTGAGATATTTGAGATTTTTGTCCGAAAACCGAGGATTACCAAGTACCAATACACCAAGTATAGATGTTGCAACATATATACTGAATAATCGTTTTTAGATGCATCAAATCTCAATATGATCAACTTATTATGAAATATATAGATACTTTTCTTTTCTATCTTAATAGTGCAATTCATTATATGATGAAATTATAGTAACTTCGATGCCATTTCTTTGTGGCTAATTGACCATATACATAAAACTGACCATATACATCCATGTTATTAATTTGAAATGTAAATTAGAATTAATAACATGAAACACAAAATCAATTAGAGGATCGATGGGCTAAAATGAAGATCAATTGGACGATTGATGGCTAATTTGGGGTGAGCAACTATTTCCCAGAAAACCCAACTGTAACAAAAATCGAATCGAACCGACCGTCCCGAACTCGTACCGATTACATAATGGTAGTGACAGGAATACTAAATATGCAAAATCGAAAAATCAGTTCGGTCCGGGAAAAAAATTTAGGAACAGGATCGAATTTTCCGTACTGAACCGACTTTGTGATAAGTATTTAATTTTTATATATATTCAAGTATTTGATTATTATATTAAAAGAAAATGAAGTTCTAATTAGTTAGTATTTGAATGTTAGTAATAAATTATGGGAAACGCTATATCAAAGGTTCAAAATGATGTATCCGAGGCAACTCCAATCACAAATTTTTTTTGACCGAAAAACCCTCATTTCACAACACCTCTTGGATGTATCAACATGAAACTTAAAAATATCAATTTCCTAAAATACTTGGTTTTATAAAAATATCTTCTACTGTTGCATGTTATCTCGTCGTCCCACTTCTCCCTTTTTTTTTCCTTTTCAGAGATGCGCTAATCACACTCTTAAAAAAGTACAACCCCTCCCATCTTTAAATTTATTTTCATTATTATCCCTCTTAACATAATTTTATCTTTTGTTTCACAAAAAACATTTCAACATTAATAATTTCTACTTTAATATGAAAAATATAAATATCAAATATGAAATTATAATCTATGCGATGATATCTATCAAACGAGACTAATATTGCATAGAAATTTTTTTTTTCAAATATTTAATTTATATAAATTATTTATACAACACTTAAAAATCAACCGACATATATACGAAGTGTAAATTTTTTTCACCTACACTTATAGTTATGTTATGTTTTTTAAAGTATATATTTATAACATATCCTTATCCATTAAACAACACTCAGTGCATGCTATAAGGAATTAATCAAAGCTGTAAAAGACGACTAGATAAAAATAAAATATGAAAAAGATGAAATATCTGAAAAAATAAAACCAAAAACCCCAAAAGATATTTGTACTAGCTGTAATAAATGGCTAAAAGAAAACATTATAAATATATGAATAATATAAACTATTATTATCATTTTCATATTACTATATTTTAATATAAATCATTTTTTATGTCCTTTATATTCATGTTTCTCTTTTTTTTTCATTTTTCTAATTAATATATTTACATCATTTATTTATTTAATGTTCCTTTATTTATTAATTTAATCGTTATTAATTGGAGTCTTTATTTGATTTATTTAAGAATGTGTGTGTGTTTACCCGGAGAAATGATACAGGCTACGGAGGAGTGGGGTGGGGGGTGAGGTAGGGTCAAGAGGGATAGTTTTGTCATTTCAATGGAGGGGCGAGATTTGGGGCTTTCCGATTTTTGTACTGGCATAACTTCCAACTGCCAGGCAGGAGAAGTGGATCCCGGGACGTCTCTTCATCAATTAAAATGTTACGCAATCCGGGACTGGAATTAGTAAGGGACATGTCATATCTCTCGTTTCAAAGGAAATTTGCCAAGTGGAAGAATTTATCCGCTATGATGTTTATAGGATTTGACTCCAATGGGATTAGTTGATGGGTTGAGTTAGATGTCGGTTCCAACATTGTTATTTTGTTGATCGAGTTATACTCGCTGTTTGACATTTAAGTTGTCGTACTCAACACTAAGTTCTACTCGCTTAGGTGATACTAGACTTCTTTTGTTATTTATTGTTAAAGTTGTCATTTTGTTGAGCATGATGTGTTTATATTTTTTATTGTTAAAAATCAAAAAATAATACCAATAAAATAGAATGAGATGGGATAAAAATTTCATAGAATCGAAAAACTTGGTAGGGGATGAAAAATTGTCAAATATCCACATCCCCGTCTAAAATCAATTGCTCCGTATTAGGAAAAAGAAAAGAAAAAAGTAGCGGACCCCTGCGTTTGTTTTCCCAAAACTCAATCGTCGTCGTCTTTCCTTTCTCCTTCCCGGCGGCTCCGATCACTTGATTTCTTCCCATCTTCTTCGGTACGTCCCTTTTCACTCCACCTAATCTCTATACTGATTTCGATTTCCAATTGAATATCCTTCCAATTTCGAACCCCATGAATCATTTCTTTGACCACCAAATCCGCAAACCCTGATTCCAGATCTGGCTTATCATCAATCATCATTCATCATTCATCTCCACTCGGGTTTATTTCTCTTTACTTTTTTTCCGTCAGATTGCAGTCGTCGATGTCGCTCTTGTGGGAGAAGAGCTCGACATGGAGATGGATAGTTCGGAACTCGAGAGCTTCCAAACCCTTTTTCTACACGTTCGCCACCGTCTGCGGCGTCATCCCGGGCGTCATCGGCTACTGCGTCATGCAGATGACCAGCTCCCGCAACGAGCAGCTCGAATCCTACCTCCGTCAGAACGCTCGTCCCGAGACCAGGATGATGGGGCAGGTCAACAAGGAGAGGTTGGCTGAATTCCTTGGGGAGATCCAGAGGAAGGAGGATACCAACGACCGCTATGTGGCTGCGTTGAGAGGGGAGACGCTGACGAGAAAGCCGTACGTCAGGATCCAGCCGGTTACCAAGGAGATGGGTGATGCTGCTGGTGCGGAGCCTGTTAAGGTGCAGAATATGAAGCAGGGTTGATACTTGTTCAATGATCATTTGCATCTCGTGTATGATGATTTGTTATTTGTTGAGAGAATCGTTCTGAATAAGGATGTTGTGCGACTTCTTTGATTAAGTATAAACAGATTTTGCAGCTCTTTCGCCTTGACATGAAAGGAGTTTAAGCGTAGTGTTGCTTGCCGGTAATTGACAGCGTTGCTTCTTGAAACTTGTCCAACTGGTGTATTCACGGTGTTGTTGACTGTTGTGGTGTTCCCATGATCAACTTTGTTTGTGCATTGTAGTGAAATGAAGATGGTTGCACAGCAAGAGTTGTTCAATGAACTGATTTTGTACTTTTTGGTCTAGTTCTTGAAGTTTCAGTGCGGGATTAGTCATGTCTGGGTGTCAATCGCTTTATGTTTTACGAAGTTCATGTTGTGTTTACCTCGTCCAATTGATCCGAAATTCCAAGCCATTGATTATTTCTTTTGAAATTGCGGTATCAGTGCTGTATACTGCTTATGGTTCCTCTTCTTTTGAAGACATTCGTGTTCATTTATAAGCCATTCTTGGCTGAAGACGCGATGAATGCTTGGCTATGAAGATCAATGTGTAATGCAGATAGGGTCTCCCTTGCATGGGATTCGGTCTTGTCTAAGTCTCTCTTAGACTGGAATGCCTACATACAAGATTTAGCCGATTCTCCTCCTAGATCTAGCTATTCTGGCTTAGCTAGGAAGTCAAGTTCTGTGTCTATGATCTATCGTAACTGGATGGATTAGGCTCCAGCTTGATCGCTTTACTCATTGTGGTTATGCAGTTGAACCAGATATTAAATTGTTTATGTATCTGTTGTATCATGCATGAATTCCCTACTCCCTAGTATTTATGTTCAGGTTTGTCGATTATAGCACAACCCTCGATTTACGAGTTACTCTGATGATTTAGAGGCAGGTTATGTTTGGTCGTCTTGTTGATTAAATTGGTTTACTATCAGGTTTCGTTGTCTCGTATAATTGTCTGCAAACATGACTTCTTTGAACAGCACAAGGTCCGAATTTATGTATATCTCGGCATGTGTTAGAATCATATACATTTGTGTACCGTCTGATCTATAAGTTTGACAATGTGACATAATTTTATTGAAGCTTATAGAATCCTAGAAAAAAGATGAATGGTACTACTCTGTACTAGACAATCAAAGTTTATTGAAAAGCCAGTTGAAGATTGAGCTAATACTCCCTCCATCCCAAAATGATCATAATATTTTGATTTGACATACGTGTCGATATAAAATTTGACACACGTGTAACGACGATCAAACGTATTTTTTTTTAAATTTATTGTGCAATTTCTATGATTGTATAAGTTACGTATTTTAACCTAACACATGTTGCGGGACGAGCAGACATGATTTGATATGAAAATGAGACTTGTATTCATATGTATAAAATAACGCAAAATACACATATATTGTAATTATTATGGAACGGAGGGAGAATTAATTACTAGTAGCAAACGTATCAATAAAAAGTGTGGTCGTAGTTGTTCAAATTTTGAGATCGGTTTATGATCAAGATCGAAAGGATGTGTTTATCTTGAGGATAGGATTATGGAGGATAATTAATTATAGGATTAATAATCCCGGGATTATTGGTCCAAGATTAATTGTCCCGGATTATTTGCCATCTAGTGTTTTTTTGGGTGAGATTAATAATGATTACTCTCTTTCTCACTAATTACCATATGAAGGATTAGGTTAGTTAGCGCCCTAGGAGGACTATTTATCCCTCCTTCAAAAATTTTTCAAATACCCAAACAACCATCAATAAAAAGTTAAATAGGATAATTAGTACTATCTTTTCAATTAGTCCTCAAAATAAACACACCCAAAATGTTATTCCTTCCCTCATATTCAAATTGTAACGATTTGAACAGTTATGATAATTTATGCATGTGTTGAATTAATAAATAATGATAATTTTGTGCTTATGAGTGTGTGAGATAAATGAGTGAGGAAAAAAAATGATGATGGATGAATTGATGTGATATAAAATAAAAATATTTAAATATTTTTATATATAAAAAATTATTAATTATAAAAATATTATAATTTAAATAATACATTATAAAAAAATATTATAATTAGAGTGAAATGAATGAGAGTAGTTTAAGAAAAGTAAAATTACCCCAACCAAGAGAGGAACGGGCAAATATTGCCACATGTATGCCCTTTATATGGTCCACTATCCCCCAGCGGTTTCAGTCATCGGCGACGGCGATACAGAGCACAGGTTCGATTCCTCTCCCTATGGGTAATATTTTTCCTTCGAGCCCAGAGTTCCCCTTCGATTTCCTTCTCCGTCGACTTCATCGAGTTCCCGGCGACGGCGAGACCAGTCAGGGTTTGCTTCAAATCATCGCGGCGATCATTTCCAGGGTTTCTCATTCGGCATAGTCTGGTACTCTCTTGATCTCCATATCTTTCACCTTTTTTTCGATCACTGATCATTAATTGTTTGGTTGTTTCGAAATCGGAAACCCTAATCGGCAAATTAGCCGGGAGTTTCTGGGAGTGGATGATCATTTGTAGTGATCAGAAAACCCTTTTTTTTCCGGCATAGTATGGTTACTTGTTGACCAACTCTTTGAGTTTCAGTCAGAGGGCCGAAAAATATCATGGATGAAGAATTGCTTGAGTTGCAGCGTCAGTTCGAATCCGCTCAACAGGCGAAATCGAGCATCCGTTTATCGGAACGTAATGTGGTTGAGTTGGTCCAGAAGCTTCACGAGCTTCACATCATCAACTATGACCTCCGTCACACCGTTACTGGCAAAGAATACATCACTCCTGTAAGCTCCTTTTAACACACTTGAGTTGTGGTTCGGATATATATGGGTGGTTGATAGAGTTATTGTGATCATTGATGTTCTTGGCAGGAACAATTGAGGCTTGAGATTGCTGCGGAGATCAAGAAATTGGGGCGTGTTTCGCTGATTGATTTGGCTGATATTGTTGGCGTGGACTTATATCACGTCGAGAAGCAGGCTCAACTTGTGGTGTCGGATGATCCTGGGCTTATGCTTATTCAAGGGGAAGTTATTTCAAATTCGTATTGGGATAATGTTGCGGAGGACGTTAATGAGAGGCTTCAAGAAAGCAGTCAGATTGGATTGGCTGAGACTGCTGCTCAGATACAGGTTGGATCAGAATTGATTGCTTCTATGTTGGAGTCCAGGATTGGGACACTGGTATATTTTCTTACATTCTTCAAGTTAAATAAGCATTGCAAATTATTTTCACTAATATGTTTATATTAGTGAGAATAGCGCCGTCGTATTCATGCAGCCGACCCCACTTGATGGGATAAAGGTTTTGATTTGTTGTTGTAATATGTTTATATTATTTGTGTTTATTTTCGATGGGTTTTATGTCTATAGGTGAAAGGTAGACTTGAAGGTGGCCAGTTATACACACCTGCATATGTTGCTCGTGTGACCGCCATGGTCCGAGGTGCCACTAGAGCTGTGACAGTTCCTATGAATTTGACGTCTGTGTGGAACTCCTTGAGAGCAGATGGATGGTGCTACTGGTGTGGCTGTTGACTATTCCTTTTTTCAGTCATTGTTCAATGGCTTGGTGAAGGAAGGGGCAATCCTCGGTTCCCTTCGAGCTGGAGTGCATTGGACTCCAACGGTATGAGATTGTCTTTCTAGGTAGCTTTAGCAAATGTGCCTAATGTGCTTTATGTGCTTAGTGTCATTAATCTGCCTAATGTGCTTAATGTGGTTGAAGTACTTAACATCATCTAACATTGAATACAACCATGCATCAGTTATTTGCCACTGCTCAAAAAGATTGTGTGGATTCCCTGTTTTCTCAGGTAATCGAATCTGCTTAACCTGATTGTATCCCCTTTTACCTATTATATACTGTTGGGATCTTTGATCTTGATGAACTTCAGCCAATATGTTCAATCGTGGGTAACATTTTTTCATTTGTGTTTTTTTG
Source organism: Drosera spatulata (assembly GCA_035668315.1). Taxonomy (NCBI): domain Eukaryota; kingdom Viridiplantae; phylum Streptophyta; class Magnoliopsida; order Caryophyllales; family Droseraceae; genus Drosera; species Drosera spatulata. Next base: position 31,602 of record JAOVYX010014522.1, read on the forward strand.
TTCCTTTTTCCTTGAAGAATTCGTTTATAAGCTATGATGCTCTTCACAAGTTAGGAATACTCCAGCCAGCGCAGTACTTGCAGGTACCTCGTATCCTGATTATTGATTGTAGTCTAGATCTCAAATTCTCTCCTGAGCATGTCCTTATTGAGATTTTGTTTTTCTGTTCT
>JAOVYX010014533.1:0-31771 GCA_035668315.1 Drosera spatulata
AGCATATTCATAGACGGTCATGTCCCGCTGCAGAAGCTTCCTAAACTCCTCCTCTTTCTGATCTCTCAAGGAATCTGTTAAGATTGTTCCTCTTAACAATAATTTGTTAAGGCCATTTCGTCGTTTGTTGTACCTTAATAAAAACAGAAAAGTTAATTCTCACCACTTGGAGCAAGCATGCCAACATGAGATATAAAGTTTCTTGCCACTTGCGAAGAAACCACACAAAAATGGGACAACTTCATCAATGTTCGCGGACGAACCACACAAAAGGGGTAAACCACGTCAAACTTGCGGGTGATGCACATAAAAGGGGTAAATCACATCAACATGTTGAAACTGATTAATAGGTTTGCACACAGGCGATACTTCGCACGGCGGTGGAACCATAAATATTATAAAGATTAATTAATAGATTTTCACTCAGACGATACTTCGTCTGGCGGTGGAACCATAATTATTTTATTTAGATTATAATCATATAATATGAATCAAATAAACTCAAATCATGCAAATATAATAAAGTATCTTCGTTTGCCTTTTGATCTCAACTGGTTGGAGACTTGGTGCTGATAACGTGTTATAACAGAAACGTTTATGTCGGAATAACTTCTTCGAAAGATAATTGTCGAAATTAACAAAATAGTAAAATATTTTAAAGAGAGATTGGAGGAAGAAAGAGAGATTTTCTTTTCTTGAAAATGTATACATAACATCTTATAAATATGCTCTATTTATAGGACTCAAGGTAATTGATTAACACCTAATTTTCTCACCTAATTACGGTGATTAGGTCTAATTAATAGCTAATTAGGTAATTTCATTTAATAGCCTCAAAAGTAGGTGAGATCTAAAGAAAAATATCTAAATTTAGATATAAATACATCACTTTCAAAGGATAATTTTAATTATTTAATTATAATACTTTTCTTATATCTCACCTTTTTTTAATTTTTTATATTATTCTTCTTTACTTGTATAGGGGGTGAGATGTGGGAAAGATTGAATAGCAATTATCATAGATAAATAATGTCCTTTAATCATGAGCTCATGAGTCGTTACTTTCGTCAGGTGAAAAAAAACCTCTATCCTTTCACTAAAAAATAAAAAAAATCTCTATGTACTTGATGACACATATACGCCAATTTCACATGTTTACATTCACATCATCACACGCTAATAGAGTGAAGATTCACAAATTGTACTCTGAAAAGAAAAAGATTCACAAATTGTTAAATTAAGAAGTGAGAATTCTTTATTTTCAAAAATAAAATAAAAGTAAAAATAAAACAAAAGTGAAAATCTTTTTGTGTTATTCCCTTTGTATGCATCATTTTGAAATGGCACAAAAGTTTTATGTGGTTTAAATTTTGATTGATTTGATTATGAAATCAATATTTTTGTGAGAGAAGTTAGTAACATGTTTTATATCAATTTATTTTTTATAACAAAAACTTGTCAAAATTGATACTTACTTCGTCACATTTTAATTATAATCGTTTGACTTGACACGTAATTTTATATGTGTGTTGAATTTGTATGAAATTTGATGAAGAAAGAGTATTTTTTAAAAGATAGTGAAGTATAAGTGAGGTTTAAGAGAGAGAATAAAAAAAAAAGATGATGGAGTAGTTTGATTATATCAATATAAATTGATTATCAAATAAAAAAAGAAAAAAATATTGATTATATTAAAAAAATATTATAAATAAATTAAGGCGAAGGAAGTATGTGTTTATATTTTCGAACGATAAAAAAAATATTATAAATAATATGGAACGGAGAGCATACTATTTTGATGATTTAATTTTAAGAAGGTACCATAAGATTTTTTATTCTACCAAAGTACTTCATTGATCCATAACATATGCAATATTGATTTATTTGAGTCATCTTAAAATACAGATAATACATCCATTCAATAACTTTTTCATCTTATAAATAATAAAATAATTATTATCTGATATAATGCATTCCACTATCTTCTCTCTTAATTATTACAGTAAACCTTACTAATATTATAAAAATATTCTTTTTTATCAAATTATACAAAATTCAACATACATCAATCCATATGTTGAATGAATATATTGACTATAATATAATACAAAAAAAAATATCTCATTTAAAAGTAAACTTTTCATCAAATCTCTCCAAATATACCAATGAGAATAAAATCATACTCTCGGGAATTTGTCCAATGAGAATCTCTCGTGGTCGATGTCACCCATAGAAAGTAAGGGAAATAAATAAATTTTTTTTACTCCTTCAATTCAATTTAATTATAATATTTTTTATTTAATCTTAAATAATATTTTTATTTTTTTTATAATATATTTATATTAATTTAATCAAATTATTTTATTTTATTTCACTGTATCCCAAACAAATTTCTATCCTTCTTTTCTCTTATTTTCTTTTCTAAACCCCATTTATATTTCATTATTTTTAAAATAATATTTTTTTTATCAAATTTTATATAAATTTAATATACACATAAAATTTCTTATCTAATTAAATTAAAAGATAATATTTTTTTTACGAGAAATAGACCCAGCTTTATTTTTTAAGAAAAATTAAAAAAAGCTTCGTGAAGATAAGAAGAGGTGCAATCAATCTCCACTTTTTGCCACGTGGATACTCATTGCTTCAATTTCGCGGTGCACTTTTCTCTCAGTCTTGCCACTTGGACCAATCAAGTTTAAAGAGGCCATTAATGGCGGCCACACTCAAAGTCATAATTATTACGTCATATAAAAAAAATGAAACACAAATTATATATAAAAAAATGTCAAGTCTGAATTACGATTGAACTTGTTCTATGTAAATTTTTTTCATTTATTATTAGTAATTTTTATTATCTGGGTTGCTCAAAATTAATATTCTTTTTTTTCCATAATACTCCTATAAGAAACGAGTTGATGCAATGCACGAATTTACATGTGTTTTAAGTTCTTAGGAGATTTTATGAAAAAAAATATTTTTTGAATGATAATAAGATTTAATGTATCAATTACACGTGAAAATAGATAATATATGTTATAACAGATGATGTTATTTTTTTTTTTATATAAAAATATTAAATAAAATATATTGTCAATATTTTAAAACTATATAAATAAATAAATATTTTTATATTAATCCTCGTAAAAAAAAGAAGTTGAATGTCAAAGTGGTTCAACATGTGGTTCAACAAACCCACGTACTGGAAAAAGGTGGATCAACAACAAACCCAGGTAGAAAGGAACCAAAAAAAAAAAAAAAAAAAGAGAGAGAGATTTTTTCATCGAGTTGACATTTGTCATCATAGTTGAGCCCAAACGTCTATGAATATGTATTTCTTCTGAAAATTTCATACTCTGCTAATAATCAACCGACTCAACAAATTACCCACATCAAAAAGGAGAAAAAACAGACACCAGGAGATCAAGGGCAGATGATCGTGATTTCTGGGTTTGCATGGCAATTAAGAGGTAATTTTTAACTAATTAACTTTCTTTTGATCCAAGATCCAAGTTCTTGTGATTTAGATTTTTTACCATGGAGGAGAAATTTGGACTTATGATATGATAGAGTTGGTTTCTTGACGGATTTAGATTTTTGGCCACGGAGGAGAAATTCAGAGGTTGTTGCTTTGTGGGTTTTTTTTCTTGTTCCCTGATCATGTTGATGGAATCTAAATTAGAACATGAAAGGTATTCCTGCTGGTTTTGATTTGTAGTTTACTGAATAATTTGTCCTTTAAATGTGTGTTTTTGTTAGTACTTTGAAGTTTTTAGTGATCTAATCCCCTTATGCGTGATAAGCTTCCCACGAGAGGGAGTGTTACATATACATTATTGGATCTGTTATCATCAATTCTACCAGGAAGAAGTTCGAATTGATGATAGTAGACTCAAGAATGTATATCTAATACTTCCTCGTTTCGTTATGGAATTTGAGTCGAGGTGCATAGTTGTATATATGGCATGAAGCAAGAAACAAAGCCTCTTGGCAGGGTAGAGGCCCCTAGTAAAGTGCAGTTGGGTTTATCCTAGCTTTATTTGCATGACTTGAATCCGAGGCCTTATGTTGGGATGACCAAGTTTCAGGCAATCCAGACCAGTAGGACGATTGTAAGAATCAACGGTATTGATGATAAAAAAGGGCTGCGCGAAGCAGATCTCTGCTTCAAATCCTGTTGTTGGGTGTTTCTAGCTAAGTTCTTTAAGCTCCTTGCTGACATGGAAGCAAGCAAACAGCTTCAGATAATGAAGGCAGCCTAGTTTGCATTTTGAATTCTGTTCGCACACTCATAACACATTGGCATTCCTCTTTAAAGAGGATTTGACCAGATGAAGGTGGTCATTCTTGTAATTCGTAACGCTTCAGTCAAGCTTTAGTTCTTAAGGAGCTTCCGGTGTTTTGTACATGTACCTCAGTTTGCCCTCCTTCAAGCTAACGAGTTAAGCACGACCAGTTAAATAGGCAGCAGAATCCATAGGTGACTAGACGTGGTCTTGCTAGATGCCTAGAAGGTTGTGACAACATGCACTCCCTACACAGCAGAAGATGGATAACAAGGGACTGAACAGAGACCATGAGAGAAAGAAATTGAAATCTGGAGTATGAACAGGAAGCGAAAATATGAGAGGGAGATGTAAAGGTGCCTAGGAATCACTTCTGCGGAGGCAGCCAGTCGCACCTGTTTTTACAGAGGAGATAACATACCTGGGATTCCAGGCTTCAGCTTCTGTTTTCCTCTGATAACGCTGTTTGTTTGGTGCTGCTGGAATTTTGATCAGCTATCTGCCCAGAATGCTGCATTTTCCCAAAGGAAAACTGTGTTTTTCTCTATCATGTGCCATAGACGAGGATCTGATGAGTAGTGGAACCAGATACGACTAGTTATCCTTCAGATTAAGAAGACCCTGGAAATAGGCAGCGAACAGATGTACATACCAGCAGTGACAAGATACACACTCATCACTGCTGCAAACAAGATAGTCAGATGCACACACATGGATGCATATTTTTAACAATAGGTGCCTCGGCCTAATTGATTGCATTCATATGCCTACATGACATTTGACATCCAGGACTCCGGAGGATTGCCCTCGTTGCTCTATCAGGATCCTCAGCTTCCTCACTTCCTCCAACCTGAAATAAAAAACGAAGCAGAAGATGATGCAAAGTACATGAGTAAACGATCGCAAAGCGATGACCACGGCCAATCTAGCGTTTTGGCAAAACCTAGTCAAAGTGTCAGTGGAAAAGAAGAGACTACCACTAAGAAAAGTTCTGGGTAAAATGACAAGAGCACAGTAGCAAAGGAGAAAGGAGGTTAATCTAGAGGCAGCTGTTCTGAAGTTGGATTTAGGTCCTGAGTACCGACTCGGCTAGTCCATCAGATGGGTCTAGGGTCCTTTGATTGATTTCTCTTATGTAGCTAATTTTGCAGAACATATCCTTAAACATGTCTGGATAAAGCCTCTGCGAGCTTGAACTCAAAAAAGGTTGCCAAAAGGTATAAAGCGCCTCCTTGTCTATGGAAATAGTGGGTCGAGCTCGGGGTTCAGGCGTCAGTCTCTACCTAGGGTATGAACTTCAGGGGCTGACGAAATCTTCCTCAGGTCTCCTACACGCCACGAAACAACAAAGGCCTTTAGACAAGCGCCCGAGGGTTCAACCTCGGACACCCGCTCCGACGGTCAAGTTAGAATCTTCCTTTGAAGGAGTTAGGGAATTCAATATCACTAGGAGTGAGAGGAAGCATTCATTACCATTTTGGTGATTGAGTTCACCTATTTATAGCCTACCTTTTCCCTACTGCAATATAGAAACGACATTCTGCCTCAGTTTCTCAAGCGAGCAAAACAGAAGTCCAGCAAAGGACGGACCACATAATTCAGTACCCGGACAACAGATGCATTTATCCTGACTGTAGTTCATGGAGTTTAAGATGGTACTGAATACCACAACAATCTTACGTGGGAACGGTAATAGTTACTTACTGCTGTTAAGGGGGGCAAGTTCAGCATTGGAGGCTGAGATTTGAGGAGCAGACATGTCAAACTGAAATAAGAGTATTGACTCAGGGATGATGTAGTCTTGGCATAATTCATCCCAGAAGTCAGGTGAGACATGATCAAGGAGAAAAGAAAAAGAGCATGTTAGATAATAACCCTCTTGGCAAAAAAGAGGTAATTAAGATACTCTATCCGAAAGAAGACAAGGGCCGCAAGTGAAAAGTCAGGTTTGATTGCACAACGTGCATATCGAGGATTCTTAACACCGTGCTTGGGGAGATTTGAGGATTCTCAACACAGGGTTTCAGACACTTGTCAGCAATAGTGGTATTTGATGATCAATGTAAGCAGCGCAATTCTGGTGTACTTGAAATCCAGCAGTTGGTGTTCCGCCTCTTTGTCCAAACATGGAACACCGCAACCTCAACTTCGAACAATGAAAGAAACAACCTATTTTGCAATCCGAATCCTTACTCACATTCGTAGTTTGTTGATTGTCTGGGGAAGGTTCAGTGGTCTGTTGTTGTAACAGAGCTTCCAGTGGTACATACCTCAGTTGCTTTCCTCCATGCTAACGAGTTTAGCATGCTCGGTTGCTAAACAGGCAGCAGGATCCATATGGACTAGAAATGTTCTAGCTAGGTACCTAGAAGGTTTGAATAAGGTTAGTTTTGACAGCATGCACCCAACACAAGATAGATAACAGGGAACTGAAAAGAAACCATGGGATTGAAATGACCATGGGCGAAATCTGAGGAAGATGCCTATGGGGGCATAGGCATCATGTGGGATATTAAGAAATCTTTCTTCCCAGGAAGCGAGAGTGACCTGTTTTTCACACAGGAAATAATGTATCTGGTATTGCAGGCTTAGCTTCAATCTTCTTCTAGCGTTTCTCTGTCCAGCGCTGCTGGAGCTTTTATCAGCTATATGTCTAGGATGTTTCAAAATCTGTGTTCTACTCTGTGATGCATCATCCGAGGATCTGATAATTGGTGGCATCAGTTATGACATGGTATCCTTCTACAGATCAAGACCTCTTACAATAGGCAGCAAATAGAAAAGGTACATATCCACAATGGCAAGATACACGCCCATCCACAGTATACAAGATGGATACATCGACATGAGGTATCATAGAATTAGATTATACACATTTATTGGCAACATCAAAAGCAGCATACACATGGATGCATAATTTTAACAGTAGGTGTCTCGGTCTTATTGAATGCATTCATATGCCTGCGTAACTTTTAGCATCCAGGACTATAGGGGGTGGTTGTCCTTGTTGCCCGAGCAGGATGCTCAGCTTTCCTCACTTCCTCCAACCTGGAAAAATAAACATACCAAGCGATGACCAAAATTCTGTACAGCATTAAGCAAAACCTAGTTACAATGTATGGAAACTAGAAACTACCACGGAGAAGGTTTCCGGGGAAAATGACATGAAAAAAGTAGCAAACGACAGACTGCAGTCCTGAAGTTGAGCCTGGGTTCCTAAATACATGAGCCAAGGGTCCTATTTATTCGATTTCTCCTACGTAGCTAATTTGTACAAAACCTTATCATGTATCGGTAAAGCCTCTGGGAACATGGGTTCAACAAAGGTTGAAGAAAGGTGTAAAGTGCCCATAACACAACGGCTCCGGCCTGTGCTAGACCGTTTAACTTAGTGCCCTGAACTACTGTCAAATTCATTCCATATGGCTCACAGTGCACTTTTTTTTTAAGGACACTGGGTTGAATTAAGAAAACTTCAAATTTTCTAGTCAATCCTAACTGCAATATAAAGACAGCATTTTGCCTCATTTTCTTCACGAGAGCAAACAGAAGTCCAGCGAGGGACTGAAGAGAAAATTTAGTACCCATATGCATTCATCCCCTCTGTAGTACAGGAAATTTATGTGCAGGACATAAATAATTAGTTACTGCTGTTAGGGAGGGGAAGCTCAACGCCAGAAGCTGAGATATGAGGAGCCGGCATATCGAATTGAAATAAGAGTGATGACTCGGGGATAATGTAGTCTTGGCATAGTTCATCCCAGAAGTCAGCTTCAGCTGGCGGCTGAATGGATTGCTTATGCGGCTGACCTTGTTCTTTCAACATAGCCATCAGCTGTAATTAGGAAACTCCTCGTCACTAACACGGAAATAGCAGAGCACAAATCTGTATAGAGAAATAGTACAAGCAGCGTGGAAAACCAGTGACCTGTCTTCTCAACCGCTCGTTCTCTTCCTTCAGGGCGGCCTCCTACATGAGTATTAGATTCGTTCAACCTTTCAGTAAATAGGCAGTGCCATGGAAAATTCTATAGTGGCAAGAGATAGAATTACACAAATGGGAGAAGATGCTATCTACTAGACCTGCCCTCTCAACATTTCATATTTCTTTCTTCACTTATATCATGTGAATGGGGGGAAACGTAGGTTATACAGCAGTTTTATGTAGTATGCCGGTTTGGAAGAAAGAAACGCAGAGACAAAAGATACCTTCACCTTCAAGGTACTATTCTCTTCTTTAAGTCTTCCACACTGAAAATCACAGACACAGAGCTTTATGAAACAATACACCACAGGAACAAGGAGGGATGAGCAAAACTCTCGAATTCTTAATCAGGTACTGAACCTGTCTTTCCAGCTTCTTCCACTCCATGGGCGGTTCACTTGTATTTCGCCTGTTATAGAAATAAAGAAGCAGTAGTGCAAGTGTAAGCTGCCAATTTCAACAAGCAAAAATAAAAAAATAAAAAAAAATGGAAAAAGGCTCTTTTACGGTTTTACCTGAAGTTCTCTGTGCTGTCTGTTGCATCTTTCGTCTGTATGGATAGAAAACACACTTAGATTGAGCATATGGGATACTCTAGTTAGAAGGCGATTTTCACGAAATCTGCAGTTCAGTTTTCTTCATCTTTTTTTTTTCCCATTAGAAAAAAAGTCCTGTTGTTTCCAATACTTTGTTATGATGCAGTTCTAGTCATAGTTAAGCCTCTTTAGGCTTTGTTTGTGCGTTGAATACTTAAGGGGAGGGGAGGGATTTGGTGGAGAATACTCTCAATCATCATGCTTGTAAGGTTTTCAATGGAGGGGAAGCAAAGTGATAAAAAGACACAATAAACCCCATCTTGAATCAACAAAATTTTCCACACAATAAAATTTGGATAAAATGGTAATTCATTACAATACTTTACTCTTTAAACTCACAAGCAAAACATAGTAAAGCATTAACTTTTTTTCCTAAAACACAAACAAAATCAAAGTAAAGTTGTTTATCAAAAAAATAAAAAATAAAAATAAAAATCAAAGTAAAGTTAAATACTCCATCTTTTCTCTCCTCTTTTTACTTCACCTTCCCTCCTATCAAAACTCCCAAACAAAGCCTTAGGGAAATCTGATAAAATTGGAAGACTTGGTTCGGATCAATGTAACCAGCGTCATCAATGTTTTACATAGTCTTAAAGAGATGAGAATAATATGTATTATCGATAAAGACATATATATTTGTACAATAGTCAAATATAAGATATAGAAAGACCACAAATAAACTAACTAGTAAATATAATACCTAGACAATCAATCTAAACTAGGGAAGACAATATCTAATAGATCAAATAAGATAATTCAATATTCAACACTCCTCTCAAAATTGGAATATAATTAATTTGTCAACAATATATGGGTCTCTAGAAAATAAGTTATCACGACTGATATTTTGACAATCAAGAGTAGCAACAACGTAGGAGAAGTGTTGTCATCAAGAGTAGGCCACTGTCACCCCGCGAGTGCCGCCCTTAGTTGTTGTCCTCGTTGGTCGTCGTCGTTAAGTAAGTTGTTGTCAAGGAACGAGTAGAGTGTCGATTAAATCAATTCCCCAAAACTATTTTGGGGAGAGCTCTTATTATTTTTTTTAGTAAATAATAATGAACTAAAAAGACAAGATAAGTTTTAATGGTATAATTTGAGTCCCATGGGTGACGGATGCCGCTATCCAATAGCGATGTTGGTGACCACGAAAGGTCAAAGTGGACTGGTCAAGGTCATGGTTGTGGTGATCGTGGGTTATGGAATTTTTTGTCAACTGATTCCAATGGTTATAAGACTCATTCTGTTCATTTTGAGTTGTTTTTATGATATTTTTAGTTTTTTTAAATGTTTTTAAGTGTTTTAAGCTCATTTTAATGCTCTTTTCACATAATATTTTTAGTAAATTAAACTTTTCATCATAAAATCTTATCAATAATAATAATTAATTAGTTTAAATTTATATTTTTTGCTAATTCATACAGTTTGACATTATTTGATTATTTCAGAAGAAAGCATCCATGAATGACAAGGGTTTGTGGCCGGACGTTGCATCAACTAGTTGGTCGATCCTGGGGAGAGGATAGGAATTCATCGGACATGTCTTGTTTAGGTCGATAAAGTCAACACACATCCATCATTTGTCATTCGCTTCCTTCACCATGATCATATTAGCCAGTCAGTCTGAGTATTTTACTTCACGGATGAAGCCGACCGAGAGGAGCAACACCATGGAAGGTTGGACTATTCAACCTAAATTCACACACCCATATATGTCTATAAAAGGAGTGGCAACCAACACATTAAAGGAAATTGAATTCTCTCTTAACAACTCTGATCATATTTCCTCCTTTTGTCTCCTCACTTTACCCCATGACTGACTTAAGCATTGGAGAGGGTCCTCGTTGTCGGACCCTCGACTAACGCTTTGCTTGTCTAGTGATGTGTAGATCGGGAGCAAGCATCATCTGAATCGATCCAACAAACCCCTCCCCTGACCTCGAGGTCCAGACCTAGAGGTCTAGATACTGGAGGTTCGAGTATTAGAGATCAAAACTTTGAAGCCCAAAATCTTGCTCAAGATAACTAGGTCAAATCAGAATTGTCTGTTCTAATATCATGTTATAAAATAAGAGAGAAGTGTGATATACCATATACTTACAGAATAGTCAAAATATAAGTTAAGAAAAACTACAAATAAATTAACTAGTAAACATAATATTTTGATATAAAACTAGGGAAAAATATATCTAGTAAGGGATTTGTGTGGTTGATTTTATATCATAAAAAAAAGATTTTTAGGAAGATTCTGTTTCACAGAATCACTGTCACAAAATCTTTTTAAGAATCTTTTTTTAATGGTATAAAATCAGTCATATTAAATCAGTCACGCATTTTTTCATCTAGTCAATGTAATTAGATAATTCAATATTCTTACATTTTTTTTTTTGGCTTCTTTGAGTTGTAGGCAATGTCTAGGGAGATGCTGCGCGAATTGCAACGCCACGTAATTCAATTCAATTCTGGATCGTCTTCAGGGCATTAAGTAGTTTTAAATCCCTGCTTTAGTCAATGACATTCAGTAGATTCAGAGTTAAATTTCTCTTTAGTCTTTCAATCTAAGTGCTAAGGTTTTCAAGAAGATTGAAAGCCATTGCATTGGTTTCTATTAAAAAGTTGTTGAGAAAGTTGTGACGTACCAAGCAGAGTCAAAAAATCTTCGATGAAAGTAACAACAAAATAATGTTACAAGAAAGATTATCTTAGGAGAACTGTCGCTTTTGCAATATGAAATAACGAGAGAATATTCTTGGTGACATCAATTTTGGTCTGGTAATTGATGGATTGTCGATCATAACAGAAGCAAATTAGGTAAGATCGAATCGATAACTCCAATTTCGCATGTTAGAAATGTTGAAACGAAACCAATCATAGACGGAGGAATGCAAATTGATTTTGGAAGTTTATTTGATTTGAAAAGGGTCGGTTGTAAAATATGTCTAAAAAGTATGAGAAAGATAGACTATCCGTTTCTTAAAAGATAAAGCTGTTGGGGTTTTTTTTTTCATGCACTTTGTTATGCTTCGATAGAAGGCAAGAATTATAGCAGTAAGAAATATTAGTATAAGAAGATTTATACTCTCTATCGTCCTAATTTAGTTACACCCATTTGATAATCGTGAATTTCTACATGTTATGCAATTTTTTAACTAAATTTTGATCATGTCAATAAAATTATTAAAGTGAACGAGTTTATTGTAACAATTGATTGGTGAGATAGTGAGGTAGCACATTGTAATAATGGAGAGAGGATGTGGAGTTTTTGGCGTGAAAAGACTTATCGATTTAGGTAATGTTTACGTATTTTGGAATGACAAATAGAAAAATGTTGCATGTAAATTGGAATAGAGGGAGTATTATTTAGTTGGCATTTTTTTTAAAATCATTGTGCAAATCTATTTGCGAAGAGATACTACTCACTGTTTTGCGAAATTTTCTTCATAAAAATTTTTGAGATTTTCAAGCTAAAACGGACAAGTGCTCACATGGTTCCTTCTTTAAGAGAAACCGAAGTTTTTACATCATAAAACATGCAGACATAGAAGTTCGACCGTCATGTGTGTTTTACGTCACACATTTATAATGTCCATATTTAGGTTCCTACAAGTAAAGGAGAGGGTTGAGAAACACATTGGATTTTGGAGAATCTTGCTTTTAATGTATACAGTTCTTGTGTAACTTATCCTACGTCAATGCCAAATAAATTCCTAGATCATTCATGCACAGAGTTGAGTAGAAAACAAGCTTGGATGATTTATTAATTAAACACATAGTTTTAGGGTTATGAAATGATACTATTTCTGCATGTGTGCGAATTGTGTTCATTTCAATATTAGCATTTTGATTAGAAACGAGGCACAATTGGGTAATTGAAGGTTTGATATAATGACAAATATGTTCATTGTGTTTTGGATTCGTCAATGGATTAGAGCCCGAGACTAAACGAGAGTACGATATGTTAATTGAGGAGCAATTAAAACTCTCTTCCTCAACCATATTTGCTTCGTAATTAATTTCACGTGTTCCTTAAGCTCAATAGCTCATCCACTAGATTGGATATTATTTGCCAAGGCTTTGAGAACTTGCTTGGATTGTATTGGATGAGAATATAGAGTGCTTAGGAGGATGTTTGGTTGTGCTCCAGAAAGTAGATTCTGATATTTGTTCTTAGGCTCTATTAATAGAGCTTTTTCTATTATTGTTTGATATAAGCAAACAATCTAGAAATCAATATTTGTTTGTGTCTAGTCTTGTTATAAATCCATCCCGAGAAACTGATGCATCGAATTACATAGTCAAGCACACCATCAAACTAGGAACAAGAATCGTATCGACAACACATTAGATTTAACATGAGGCAACCCTTATGGGCAGAAAAATCCACGAAGAAACAAACCACTAATCAACTGAAAGATTATAGCTTATCTTTTTCTCTCAACTCACTCAATCTCATCTTATGTTTCGCACAAACCTAAAGAAAAGGGTGACCGTCAGATCCACATAAAGCCTCATAGAGAATTATAAACATATTTTGAACATATCAAATAAATATCTAAATCAGGATCAAATTTGGAGTTAATCTTCAACAAGTTTCTTCTCTAAAAATTAAGGTGTTGTATCTTCTTGAGTGTTAAAAGTCTGATTTGTATTGTTACGACTTGCGATTTTGTTTAATATATTGATATCTCAATTCAAATTTGAATTCTAGGGTTTTTTTTTCTTCGAACCCAAAGACTGATCGATCATTCAATCTAACAAGTGGTGTCAGAACGAGGTTAGGTTAATTACAAAGTGATCAAATTAATCTTCGAGGTTGTCTCGGATAGTTGGTTGGGTCCGAAGTACGGGGCGTTGATGTCAATACATAATCACTACACCGTTATTGTGTAGGTGGCAGGTCATTGTCGGCTATGTATGCCTTAACCATCTTCATAAATTCCTACAATGCATCAAAGGCGTCTAGACGTCCAAGGAAGCGTGGGACATGCTTGCCACCCTCTTTGCGAAAATGACGCACAATTGCAGAGGTTAGAACATGAATTTATGTCAATCTCATAGCGAGAACTGTTTATACATCAATGCCTCACTAAGGTTAAATCATTATGTAAAAAATTCACTAAATTGAATACAAAAGATCCAATTAGTGACATGCAGAGGATAATTATTCACAGATTAAGATCATAGTTTAAGGCATGTTTGGGAAAGCTGTTTTATTCACAGATTAAGACCATAGTTTAAGGCATGTTTGGCAAAGCTGTAAAAAAACAGCTTTTCAATATAATTGCCCTAAAGTCAATTGATTTGGCTTATCGTGATTTCAGAATAAAGAGATTATGTTTGGTAAAAAAAAATTTCAAACTCCGATTTTGTAGAATTAAGAGTTCAAAAATTCAAAAATTTCTCAAATCGCTAAAAAACTTATACAAATCATTCATGTTATTCTTCAAAATGTGTTCAAAATATGAAACTAAATTTATACGTCCACCAGTCAATATAAAAGATTAATATTCTTGGTCAACATAAAGGAGAGAAAAATCGTTCAATCAAAAATAACTCTAGGATTATGACTTCGCCATATTTGAGCTTAGAGAAAGCATTATTGTGCTTTACCAACCAAACGAAGCTAAGGTTCAGCTTAAAAGAAACCATGTTGACCAACTGAACTCATTTCGAAACGAGGCCTTAATGGGCTTGTTACAATACCCGTGGAAGGATAACTTAGCCAACTTTGATTGGATTGAAGAACATGCTAGCGAATCAAGAGGTTCCACAAAAAGATGTCGGGAACGTTTCTCGAGGAAGAGAAGACTCTCATTAGTAACATGTGAGGAAGTAGTTAGGAAAAAAGTGGTCTCGTTGAAGAAAAACGATGGTGACAAATTTCAAAAGAAAGCGGAGCTTTTCTTAAGGACGTCAACCATGTAAGAGCTCACAACAAGGGAATTCAACCGCCACGAAGCAAGAAAATTTAAGGAATCAAAGCCATAATGAGAAGTGTGGTAAAAGGGGATGTTATGCTCGAGACTGCTGGTACAAACAAGAAAAAGATAACGCTATAACTTTAACTTTAACCTTTGGACATAGCAGGAGGGAAAATGGACGAGATTTTCAAGCTTCACTTATCTTAAAATAAGTTACAGTCGGGTTAGGAGATTCGACGAAAACAGTGGAGAAATTAGCCCTTACTGTTTGCATGAAAAATCAATCAACTATAAATGGATTTTTTGACTTTGGGTAATTCAAATCATATGACTGAAGATGAAAGGATGTTATAGTCTAAGGACCTATTTGGTGAGCAAAAAAACTAATCAAAACAATTTTATTTAAGAAAAAAAGCATCCCATCCCTGTTTGGTAAATACGAATGTGGGTTTTTTTGAAGTCCAAATATACATTCAGTCATAAGCTCCCTCAGACTAGCTTTTCTCCTTGCAATTTAGTCAATTTAGTCCCCTTCGATCAAAAAAATTACAACTTTGTCATTATCCACCAAATTCATATTGCTGAAAAAGCACTAAATGTATTTTTAATAGTAGTCAACAATGTCGATTAAAATAAAAGTTCATATATTCCATAAATTTTATTTAAGAAAAAAAACACCCCATTCCTGTTTCGTAAATACGAATGTGGGCTTTTTCGAAGTCCAAATATACATTCAGTCATAAGCTCCCTCAAACTAACTTTTCTCCTTGCAATTTAGTCCCCTTGGATCAAAAAAATTACAACTTTGTCATTATCCACCAAATTCATATTGCTGAAAAAGCACAGCACTAAATGTATTTTTAATAGTAGTCAACAATGTCGATTAAAATAAAAGTTCATATATTCCATATTAGTTTGGTTAATTTTTTACTTTAAGCAAGTTTTATCAAACACATGCTGCTTATCCTGAAATCATTACAAGTTGCATCTTTTGGCTTTGAGTCATAAGTTATAAAAGCTTCTTAATTTCTGTTTTCTCAAACAAGCCTGAAGTAGAGGAAGGTTGTGTTGTTGTCCCCAATTTGAGACCGTTGAGTCCACCATTATTAGAAAGATGATGACTAGAGTTTGTCTACGTGATATCTGTCCAGAAAGATACGTAGACAGGACAAGAATTGAATGAAGGTTTCGACCTATAGCATGCAAGCTTCGGTTACGTTAGTTATCACAAGTTGAAGTTTATGACGATAAGCCTACTTTCCAAGGTCTTTTCAAGGTAGAAGTTTGAAATGAAGGTTCTGACCTATAGCATACAAGCTTCGGTTACGTTAGTTATCACAAGTTGAAGTTTATGACGATAAGCCTACTTTCCAAGGTTTTTTCAAGGTAGAAGTTTGGGATGACATTATATGTGTCAGTGTGTCAAAATGGTAAAACACATCAATTGTCATTCAAAGATTTCAGGTTCAGATCAAGACGCCTTTGGAGCTTGGTCCATTCAGATGTGTTGGACGCAATAAAGTAGTCATCAGTAAGTAGTTATTATTTATGATATTTTTATTGATGATTATTCGAGATATGTATGGGACTATATTATGAAAGAGAAATCAAATATTTTGTTAAATTTATGCTTTTCAAAGATGAAGAAGAGAAGAAGCTAAACCAAGAGATTCAGTGTCTAGGCAATGACAATAGAGGAGAGTATACTTCAGTAGAGTTCATAACATATTTTGAATAACGTTGGATATGATGACTGCTGACATGTCACAATATCCCACGGCACAATGGAGTTGGTGAAAGAAAAACTCGACAAAGATCGAAGATACATAATTGCTTCAACATATAAAGGAGAAAAATAATGAAAATTGAGAATTAGGAATCTCATTTACGAATTCATTTGTGATATGATTCATGTCAGAGTGTGATATATGTCAAGAAAGTGTCATCTCAATTTTGAGCCGAGTGTATGAATATTGTTGCACTGTGATCTATAATTATCTCAGAGGAATCTTGAACTTGTCTCGCCGTTCGAGAAGTCTTATAACCTGAAACCAGCGATGAGTCATTTCATAGCATTACGTTGTGTCTGCTATACGTCTAACTAAATCACCATTGTGTGAATATCGCTACCACAACCATTACCACCTTATAATTTTTGATTGCTACCTAGAAAAAATAAATACTTTCTTGTCACACCATCATTGGTCCTGATCATAGTTTACTCACTAACTCACCTAATTCTCACCATGATTCATTTATCATAAATTATAATTTGATTTTAAATTGAAATTAAAATTAAAATCAATGTCACATATTTAAATTAGATTCAAATTTGATTTGAAGCAACAAACAAATCTTATGGGTACAAATATGACACTAAAGTCACAAATGTGTTGAAATTTTGAGAGGAATAAGAGACGATGAAAATTATGATAGCAGATTAATCTTTTTGATTTTTTTTAGGGAAAAAAAACGAAACGATAAGGATGACGTCTTTGAGAACTAAGAAGTACAAGGATTGATGCATTTTTCTTTATTTTGAATCACATCTTGCCCTATTATTACTATATATTCTAATTAAAAAAATCCTCTAATTCTCTTTTATTCAATATCAAAAGGGATTTTAAAAGAATTGATATTTTCAAAGTTTAATTTTATCACGCAAGAGACATAATGATGAAGTATTTTTGTCGGGGAACAGAATTAATATGAGTGGGTTGCATGGGATATATCATTTTGCATTTAAAAAAGAAATGTTCATTTTAAAACATCACATAAATTCAACATACATAAATTAACATGTGCAACCTTTATGTTGTGTTTTTGTTCCTTGGACGAAGTAAGTGCATGATTTTAAATTGGTTAGTAAAAAAAACCACGAAACAACATCCACTCTTAAGAATTCTGAGGAAGTTCTAAGATCTATAAGCAAGAGGTCATGGAACAAAATACACAAAGTATGGTTCAAGATCAAGTGTTTCTTTCTAAATTAAGGCAAAACTAGAAAAAAATAATATGATTAATGTAATAATGATAGTATTATAAGGTTTAAATCACTACTAGCTATTTGAAAAACTATCTACGTTGCTATAGCACGAACGATGCTTCTTTAGTAAATTATGGTGAATATTTTTTTCCCCTGACAAACTTAATTTTCTATTATCTCTTAAGAATCTTTACATCAAGACATACCTTTACATCATAAAACAGCTCACAAAAGAAAAACTCATCTAAATTTTACTTCTTTGTTTGCATATCAACCTCACAACCACCACAGGCTGCTTGAACTCTTGCCTGAAGAGACGACGATTCTGTTCTGCCCACATCTCATACACTATGATAGCTAAACATACCTTCCTTTGTCTAGCAATCAACGTTTATAGTGAGATAATTTTTTTTTAAAATTAATTTAAAAAGATCAAAAATATTTCGTCTAGCAATCAACGTTTATAGTGAGAACTTTTTTTAAAAAAAAATAATTTAAAAAAATCAAAAATATTTCGTGTTTGAAAATTATGGGAATTGATTCCTATAAAATAGAGAATAAGAAAAGCTTATGAACCATAGTTTCTCTCTCTATTTTTATTTTTTTTTAAACCATTATTTTTAATTATCTAAATTACGTATTTTTTATTGATACAAGTGCTCTTACAATATCTATATTACGCTTAAAAAGATTTATCCTTCGAAGATCACTTAGTTTTTAATTCATAAGTTCTTTGGAAAATGTACCCAACTCTGTATCGGTCTATCCAAAAAAAGCAAGAAATCATTACAATCTCCTTTCTTTCTTTGCGTTATCAGTTTCCTTCACCTCTCCATATCAAGCTCACATAGTACGACTAGACTTGATCGTTAAAAAGGATTATTCTCGCGTATGATATGACAATAGATGGAATTATAACGAGAACAAAATCCTCAACAAATTAGAAAGGATATTTGAAGGCATTTGTAATAGAATTTAAAGAAGCCAACAACCCATGAATTCCTATGAAGTACTAAGTTAGGGGAGGATGATGTGCATTAGTTGCACTTCTATCACAATATAAAGATAATGTTTCCATGTTTTATAAATGTTTCAAGAGATTTAATTTTGAACAAATCAATTGCATTTCTGACCAAAGATCTATAGCAGAATTGCCAAGGTTAATGTTCGATTTTCAGGCTACGTAGTCTTCCACACATTTTAATTATAGATTACTTACACTTAATCGATCCTTCTTGATTAACTTTACAAAAGAACCTAGTTTTGTATTAGTAACAATGTACATGAGTTTTAATTAATTTTGTTATGCATGGTATCTTTTGCATTTGATTAATTAAAATAAAAAAATTAATGTTTGATTATTTCATGGGCAAGACCATGTTGCAAATTTTAACTAACAATTGCAGAATCATGCCAAAGTAAAATCAAGACTAAAATTGAAACAGACACCTAATCAGAACCTCCTCGAAACGAGAACTAAAATCGATCCAAGAGGTTTCGGTTTTCGTCTGCCTTGTACTAAACAAAACCCATGATTCCATAACAGTAGTCCTCTAGAGTATACATACTAGATTGATATGTACGATATGTGTTACAATCGAAAAGATGGTTTCAGGGCAGCTCACTTTTTCTTATCTAACTTTTGCTTCCACTATTGTTAATGGTTCTTATTGTTCATCTAAGATGTGTTGCATCAGAATGTCTTGTTCAAGCATGCTTGTAAATACCGTCTCTCCCTCATGGCTTCCTGTCTCACGTATATGATCTCTGCTACAGTTAAAGCGATTATTTATATTACGCTGGAACCAAGTATCTCATATTTATCAGATTCTACTATTGGAATACTAAATTGTATTTGGATACCTTTGTTGTACTATATAAATACCATCTTACTGAAATGGAACGCCATTGCATAACAAATTTACAACCCGATACAGGAATAATTGTATTAGGCATATCAGATGAACGCACTAAGGAATAACATATTCTGACTGAAATACGAAAGGGAAAAATACATGGGAATCGCATAGCCCTTACTGGTGTCAAATTTAAGAAACCATTTCTAGTATAGACTTCTATGCAAAAACACTTTTGGTATGGATTTCACATCGAAGGTATGAAGACCTATGCAAATTGATTTCATGGAACATACCCTAATCTTTCTGAGTTAAATGAATAAAGAAATTATGTTATAATATATAACTACCAATGTTTATGTTCAAAATAAAATCTGCAACACTTTCAACAAAAAAAAAAAAAAAAAAAAAAAAAAAAAAAAAACTGCAAAAATGCTCATATTTGCACAGAAGAGATGGGAACCACCAAATAGACAAATCTGTAGTAACCAGTTTGATCTTTAAAACTCAGTATCTCATATCTGAGAGCCATACGAATTTATTAGGAAAAGAACAGATTAAACAGTGTTGGTTGGGGAAAAAAAAATTAACTAAGCGTAACCTGATAACCCAAAAAATAATGGCATATATTTGAATTATTTGTGCATTAGTGCTGTAAGTTCTAATCATTGTATTTCTCTGCAGATTCACCTATGTGTATGTCACATACACGACACAAACATACATATTGTTCACTGGCATTTCTCGCAGAAGGGGGAAAAACTACCTTGAACAAGCATGCATATACGTAGTCCTATACTCCCAGTATATAATTGTATATCCACCACTCGAAAGATGCATGGAAATAACATACTATGTACTCTCTAGCAAGCATGCATATACGTAGTCCTAGTAATGCATGTAATCCATAAAAATCATGAATTAGATCCCCATCGAATATTTATATAGCAGATACCTTGAACAAGACTTGTTCATCTTTCTTGACTATATTAGTTATAGCAAGGGCTCAGATTGGATGGTTATTGTAGTCAAGACACGATTGGCTGGCACAGAATTAGATCAATGACCATCATTCTTGAAGATCACATGGCTGAAGGGTACCCGTTAGCATAGAATGACATTGTTGTGACAGAACGAAATTTTGAATGACGGGATTACGAAATAGAGCTTAACCAACTAAATGGAAATAATTCAAGATCCATTTCTGTGGAGGGTGTAATTAGGTACGAATAGGTTCAGGACAGTCTTATTCAAGGTAGACCAAAAAAGTGAAGATCGACACAATTTCACATATATCCCGCTTCATACCTTAGCAACCGTATATAATACAGAAATTTTAGATGGATTCACTTTATTGATAAGGGACGTCTTTAACATTCAAGTCTACATTATCAATCTCCTTCATTTGGCAAGGACATATAACTTTCGTGACACATGTATTACATGGTTGGTTAGATTATTGAAAAAATAACACACTGAGAGCATGTTTTTATGACAAATAAAAAAAAAAAAATCAGTAAATCTTGTGTCAGAAGATATGGTATTATGAGAATTCAGGAGTAAAAAAAATACTGAGAGAAGAGGTGCATGGTCGAATGCATGGGGAAGCTTATTAACCTCGTATTAGAATTGTCATCTCTCAGTAGAATAATTCTGGTGGGTTTTGTAATACAAATATGGCTAGTACGAGCAATTTAACTTCAATATTACAGATCTCAATTATGAGTCATTTTGCAGAGATACACATTAGGACTTGTTCATAATGCGATATGATGAACTTGTAAAAAATTTCAGCGAAATTTGCCAATGAAGTACGAGAACAAGTTAATATGATTTTGACTATTCACAATCGATTATCATGCTGGTTGACTTCAATTACTTCTAAAAATAGGTTTTCCTGTAAGTTGGATCAAGAGTCAGCTCCTCGCATGGGAATTATGTTTAAGATCAAGTTTTTTATTTGGCAATTGTTGATGAAGCCATGAAATCATCATTATGAAACAGATAAACGCATGCAGGCAGTACAGATTGCATCAGCTATAAAAATATGGACTTTACCTCTATCTCAAGATATGTTTGCTCAGGGTTCTGATTCTGAGCATGCTTTGAATACAACTTATGCCTCTGGATCACTTGAGTCATCCTTCATATATATAAAACCAGCAAACAATTAAGCACAGATTCTTCCACCACCTCCGCACCTCGACCAGTGAACTGATATCGAGTTTTGCGTGCACATAAATTTGTTTTCCTGTCTCCCATCTGAATATGATTAAAGATCATATAGCCTTCTAATCATATCTGAACATCACAGCCATCTCCTTCTAGGATGGAATTATAAAAACAATTATGCTTATGGACGTTAAACACTAACGAGAGTTGGAAAAAAAGTTTTCATACGAAATATGATGGATATATAAATATGCTAAAAGTTCTAACATGGCACAGGACATATCTTTCCTGTGTTTCAGAAGGAGAAGACAACCATTCTCATAATCTCTCGAGTATCGACAAATAAAATGTTTCTACTGAAATGAATTATGACACATAAAAATGTGAGATCCAACCATGAGTGGAAAAACAAACAGAAGAGCACCAAAAGGAATAACTGTAAGAATAGTTAAAACACAATTTAACCATGAAGTTGTAAATTGAAATTCATCAATTTGACATAAGAGGATCCAAAATTGGTAGAAGAAGAAAATGATCCTATTTTACACAAACCTCTCTAGTCCTATCTTAGTTGGTATCACATGTACATGCCCTCATTTTAACACACCTCCGGGATGTAGTTAACTATGCTGCAGTAGTTGTCGTCGGCTCTTCCGGTTGTCTGTCTCTACATCATCTGTTGCAATCCTAGCTTCGATCCTTCCAGTCTAAGCATAAGTGGGAACCCATTATGGCTGGAAATTTCAGCAACCATCTCAGGTCAGACTAAAGTGAATGGTCTGGAGGTCACGCGTGCAGGCTGATATACTGGAGCAGGCATACTCTTTTCATGCAGTACGTAGTCATTGTTATCGTAAAGCCTAAGGCACTGAAACCTCTATAAGGCATATATGGTGATCACCATATAAAATCACCTCCCAGGGAAGGAAGCTTACTAAACTAGTTTAAGATGTACTTGACCTTCATCAACTTGAAAGAAACACCACATCATTGGAAGAGTTAAAGTATATCATCATCCCAAATTACAACTAAGAGAAAAAAGTATTTGTGTCTAGGCACACACAAGATTATATATGATTAGAATGTTGGATTTTAATATCAATGATGGAGATTGAAAATTCATTTCTCTTTTTTCAATTAATGTTTATATCAATTTTAATCTCAATCATTAATCTCAAAATCCAACGGTCTACCCACACATATAGTCATAAATTCATCAAACTCTTACAACTAATTCTTAAAAAAAAAAAAACTAAACTTAATCTTCATAATTTCCAAAAAACACTCAAATTATATATGTATGGTCAAATAAGTTATTTTCATCAAAAAAAAAAAAAAAGATCTATATATTAGACCATTGTCTTAAGTTTTGCGTGCTTTTGCAATAAAAAAAAAAGAGAGAATTACTTAGAGGATCACATTTTCAATCTTTTTCACTCAAAAAAACAACCAATTAATTTTTATTAGGTAGAAGGCCACAATTCAAATTTTATAAAGATTTTTCACATATTTGCCATCATTGAAAAACAAAACAAATCTTCCAAAAACAAAAAAACGCATATCTTTATTATTGAGATACAACAATTTTACATACGAGTACAACTCTAATAATCCGATAGCGTACGCCGTAGTAATTCTTATATTCAGGAGTATAACAAAATTTACACAAACGTACAACTTTCTCGCACCTTCAATCAACACCCCACAGTAACGCCTTCACCCACTGCTCGCACCTTCCTCAACGACGACGAAATCAGCAACGCACCATCAATCAACCGTCGCTCCATCGCCGCCACCACACGACTTATCTCCTCGCATGACCCATCGACCACCTCCTGCCAAGGCGTACAACCACGAATTGCAATACGCCTTCGTCAGAATTGCGGTTCGTCGAAATTGTCCGAATTGGAGTACGTCTTCGTCGGAATTACAGTTGTACCTGATTGTACTCCTTCATCGTCAAACCAACCCCGACACCCGACAACACCAACCCACTATCACCCATCATCGGAAACAGACCTGAAGACGTCGAGCCAAAGCAAACAACCCCGATAACCTGCGAATTCGACAAACCAATAACACCCCACATCGATTCCCTTCGACCCTCTACCTGCGCACCTAACAACTGATAACCCAACACCATCACCACTAGAATCTACCCACCCAGACCCTTCACCCGTCGGAACCTGCAACCCAATCCCGACCATCACCTTCTCCAAATCCGAAACAACCACCTTCACCCTTGCTCACACGAATCTAGCCTCATCCCCTTTGAAACCATGTCCAAGTGACGACGACGACGGGGTGACAATGTCGACGATGATGAGACGACAACGACGACGGCAACAGGAGAGACCGGGGAGACGAGGAGGAGTGCGGAGATGGGGAGATAAGGAAAGAGAGGATTTTTTGAGACGTATTTATTGAAAAAACCGAGGATAAATTTGATATTGATTTTTGTGAAATTTGAATAGTGGTCTTCTACGTAATAAAAATTAATTAGTTGCTTTTTGACTAAAAAGATTGAAAAAGTAACCTTATGGATAATTATCTCTAAAAAAAATGAAAGGATAACCAAGTTGGTTACTTTTTCCAATAAAAACAACTTATTTGATCACACATTAATACTTAAGGTTGGTTTTTTGAAATCATACAGATTTGATGTGTAGTAGTTCTTATAGAATTAGATGTAATTTGGAGTGATACACTGGCAAAAACTGTACTTGTAAATATCAGGTTACCATATTGCAAGGCAAGAACTGTGGCTCTAGAATACTGCAAGAATATGACACCTTCCATTCTTATAATTTTATGTTATGGCTATCCTTGCCATCTTACAGGCTGCATACTTGTAAATAAGGTCTAAACCTTTCTTATGTTGATTATTGTATTGTAATTTTATTATTTAAAACTATGATTTCCAAGCGCTTTAACATGAAATCGGCTATCCAATTTGAACAAAAATAAGTAGATTGTAATTTTCTTGGAAAATCTGAA
This sequence comes from Drosera spatulata, assembly GCA_035668315.1. Lineage (NCBI taxonomy): Eukaryota > Viridiplantae > Streptophyta > Magnoliopsida > Caryophyllales > Droseraceae > Drosera > Drosera spatulata. Next base: position 24,800 of record JAOVYX010014533.1, read on the forward strand.
CTAAAATTGCATAAACAAGGAGCTAGTAATAAAAACTGAGTGGATGTGTAAAGGCTAATGAATTTATATTTTAGTAGCTCCGATTAAAAGATTAGAGAAGTGAAAAAAGATGAGGGACAGACACTACATAATCACCATGATTCAAGCACTAATCAGCTAAACAGAAGTTTGGACTCTTGAATCCAAAATAAAACTTCAAGTAGTGAGCGGATACATGCATGCTCATGAATTTATAAGTTGATGGTTCCGATTTATAAAAGCAATGAGAAGTAATAGGATCGCGGAAGATAAACCAAAACAACTTAGATTGGGACTCCCTTTTTTTTTTTTTTTTTATAAGATTTCTGTTCACTTCACATAGACATCCTATCAAACCTCAAAAATTGCATAATTTGATGACCACAATGAATAATCCAGATACAACTAAAGCTTACACCACTCAAAGTTCGCGATTTAACCCAAGGGAAAAAAACGAACTCAATTTTTTGGTAAAAAAGACAAATCGGTGACAGATATTCATCCAATTCACAAAATTACACTCGATTATGAACCTTATAACCCCCAAATTTCCCCAAAACCCACTCATTTTTACTAATTTCTCATAAAATTACCAACTAAACATGATCAAACATGCACAACGCCGAAAAAACTTTCAATCGCAAAAAACTTGTTATAAATTCAAAAAGCGAACTCGATTCTTTTGGTAAAGAAGTCAAAATCGGTGACGATTTTCATTCAATTCACAAAATAACACTCACTCTAAGCATCTTTGAACCCCAAATTTCCCTCTAAATTGCTCAATTTCACCTGTTCCTCCTAAAATTAACAACTATACAAAGATCAAACAAACCGAAAACTCCCAATCACAAAAGATCAAGAAAATGATAAAATGGAATAAATGAGAACCTGGAGCTGGAGAACTCGTAGAGCTTGCCGGTGGACGAGAACAGGATAACCCCAATCTCGGCATCACACAAGGTCGCGATCTCATGCGCCTTCTTGAAAAGCCCCTTACGTCTCTTGGCGAACGTCACCTGCCTCGCTGACAGCTTCTCGATCCTCTTCAGCCCCGCCGTCCCCCTCCCCCTCACCGCTCCCGCTGTTCCCACCATCTCGATCGCTCTGCAAAATAATAATAATAACAATAATAATAACGATGATGATAAAACGATGAGTCGTGCGAATCGCCGCGTCGCAGAACCTACGGATCCATTTGTGACCCTTCAAAGTTCAACAATAATAATAATTCGAATTATTGGAATAATTTTCCAAAGAACAATAAAACGATTTGGGGAGAGAGAGAGGCGGTGAGACTGTTCAATGTGGGATGTGAAGGTGAGTGGAGAGGGGATGATGGGGAGATATTTTTGTTGCAAAATAATTCTTTTTCTTTTCTTTTTTTATTGTTTTTTTGTATTTCTGTTTTTTGGAAACTTAGGTGAGAAGTATCTCTTTAATTTGTTTTTTGGGAACCAAGCGCGTAGGCGGTATACCGATACTATGTGCTCTGAAATGTTTTTTTTTTTTTTTTGTGACGAGGATGTTCGGGGTAAAGCTTTGATTTGACGTGGTCAAGACCTTCAAGAAGAAGATTGAGTCGAACATCACTAGACCAACCCAGGTTGGTTATCTGAAATGTTTTTTTGTTTTTGAAAAAATGACATTTAATCTTATGAAGTGTTAAACGTGATAGATAATTTTATCAAAATTTAAAATAAATATTTAATTTTTATATTTAAGAAAAAATTTTATTTTTTATATGAAATCATATTAATACAGTAAGGGTATTAGTATTATATAAAGAATATAATTCTTTATATAATACTAATATCCTTACTGTGTATGTCATGGAGTTAAACATGGATCGATATCGTCAGCTGTTGAAGGGAGAAGAACACTGCTCCGGTCAAATCACCTACATATTTTTAAATTTTTAAAATTGAAAAAGGATTATCAACCACTACTAAATAATTCGAAGGATTTTATGCATTTTTGCCTTTGTTTTTTTGGGTAGAAGCTCTATAATGCTGTTAGATTAGGATATCGTTTGTAGGATGATAATCTAACGTTGAAAGTTGTAGTCCATTATAATTGTTTTTTTTCAATAGTCCAACATAATTGATAGATATATATTTTTTTGATTTTGGGGTCGTAATTGATATTGTTTGTTATGAAAACTTTATTTGTTGAACAATAAAAATTACTGTATATGTCATGGAGTTAAACGTGGATCGGAATCGTCAGCTGTTGAAGGGAGAAGAACACTGCTCCGGTCAGACATCTTCGTTCTTTTAATTCAAGGGTTCAAATTTTTCTTATATTTTTAGGGGTTGGGTTTATGATTATGATTTTTGTGTGTTTTTTTATAGGATTTATTTTTGTTTGGAGTTTTTTAAATATAGATTTTTTAGTAATATTTTATTTAAGATTTTATTTTTATTTTTAGGATATTTTGAAATAATTTTTTTGATGTTTAAGAAAAAAAAGGATTGATTTTTTTGATAAACAACACATATGGTTCTTCCTTCCACAGTCGACGATCGAGGTCCATTAAACATTCTCTGTGTGGAGCGTTGTTAGACCCTCGTTAAGCTTGACGTATGATGTCTCGCACTTGGAAGCTTCAGCGAGCACGAGGCCTCGAGCGAGGCGGTTGAGGCAAAGCAAGCGATGTTCGATGCGTTGTGGCGTTTGGACTTGGATGTTAACTTTGGAACATCCAAGGGCCAAACAAGCAGCGAAGCATGATCCTTGTGATGATTCGAGATGGACAAAACAAGACGTTTGATGGCGACAAGGCTCGCTTGATTCTTAACCTTGGATGACAAAAGTGGACCAGATGAGGAAGGGGTATGGTTGTTCCTACTAAGTCGAGTTTTGTATGTTATCTATATTATAAGGGAGAAACAAAAATGCCTTGATTCCCAAACGCAAGCCTGAGTCCCTGACCCCAATGTACCCCTTACCATGGGGCATGTCTATGGTGTGATGGTGGCCTTAGACAACAATGGGAAGGAAATGAAGCTCGGTTTGATGGGGATCGAGGAACGCTCGAATCATGCTTGGCTATGGTGGCCAAGAAACGAGACGGGATGTTAAGTCGGATGCTCAATGTGGCTGAACGTGTTTACCCAAATGCTTGGACCGTGGGGTGGTGGTGTCAAGCGAGACCCTTAACGATGGGATTGAATCACGCTGGAACCTTGAAGGGAACGCAAACAAACCTAGAAGCATGAGCTAGGAACGTTTCTATGGGATGAAACAAGGCTCAGGTGGCGACAGTTATGTTCCAAAGCAGTTAGAGCGGTTGGCCTTGTTCCTGAGCAGTTTGGCATGTCCCTAGGGTTGTGCTGATTCATGAAAGCCTGTGTTTATTAACTTATAAATGCCTCTGGCAAAGTTTGTATATAGACGGAGTGCAATCACAGGTCTGTAAACAAGTTTGTAAACCTAGGCTTGAAGGGTTCTTTGTTGTAAAACAAGTTTGCAATAAAGTTGGGATTGTTTCCTGTAATTCGTATGTGCCTTGTTTCGTTTGTGACTTGTTGTGATTCTCGAAAGAGTAGGCTGATTGGTTCGCGAGAATCAAGCCGTTCAGGATCAAAAATTCGTTAAGCAAACAAGCGAAAATTTGGCCCTGTGATATTTGATATCAGAACCATTGTTTTGGGGAGAACGTGGCAAAGTTTCTGCAATCATGGTGACGACTACAGAACTTGGGGTTCGTGTGACCGCGATCGAGGAGTTCGTGGGTCTGCGAGTCTCGGAAGAAGATGACACCCTCTCGAATCAGTGCCATGACATGGGCACTGAGTTGCTAAGCCTGCATAAGATAATTGCAAATTGCGAGGCCGAGAACAAAGTAATATTGGGAGGACTGACGGACAAGGATCGTGAACTTCGGGCTTTGATCAAAAGTCCGAAGACCAAGTTCAAGGGTGAACTCAGGACCATGAGAGGGGATGTGGTCTTGCTCAAGCGGTCTGTGACTGCGAGTCCTGGTTCTGTTTCGGAGACAAGCAGAGTGTCTTCGAAGGTGAAGGTGCCTGAACCCAAGCCCTTTAGCGGTGCCAGAAACGCTAAGGACTTAGAGAATTTCCAATGGGATGTGGAGCAGTACTTCAAGGCTGCTCGGATTCCAGAAGCGGATCGTGTGACCATCACAAGCATGTATTTGGTTGGGGATGCCAAGCTTTGTTGGCGTAATCGGGTGAACGATGACGAGACCGCTGGAAGGCCTGGGATCCAAACATGGGAAGAGATGGAGAAGGAATTGTGGGAGCAATTCCTTCCCCTCGACACTACCTGGCTTGCCAGGAAGAGTCTGAAGGAACTGAGATAGACGGGCTCGGTTCGTGACTATGTCAAGGAGTTTACGTTCTTGATGCCGGGAATTAAGAATATGTCGGAGGATGACAAGATGTTCAATTTCATGTCTGGATTGCAACCATGGGCTCAAGCGGAATTACATAGGCAGAATGTCAAAGGGTTGCCTACCGCAATTGCCGCTGCCGAGGGACTTGTTGATTTCAAATCCATAACATCCGGTCCTAATAGGCGGACGAATCAAGCCCAGGGAAAGCGAGATAAAGGAAACGCTAGCAAGGATGCCAGACGCAAGGGGAAGACGTCCTCGTCGAAGTCGTCGAGTAAGAAAGATGATATTCGCGATAAGTCGAGGACCGATTCTCGAACAGGTTCGACACAGAGCAAATCAGGGTGCTATGTCTGTGGCGGACTACACTTTATGCGGGACTGTCCAAGTAAGGCGAAGTTAAGTGCGATGGTTGCTAGTGAGGATGCAGAGGACTCGGGGTGTGCCTTGCGAGTCAATCCTTTACAGTTGCTGAATGCAATCCAGTCTGAGAAGATCGCCCCCAAACCTCGTTCGCTAATGTATGTCAAAACATCTTGGCAATTGTTGATACCAGAGCGATAAACAACTTCGTGTCTGATCGAGTTGTTTCGAGACTTAGCCTGAGTCTCGTTCAAAGTGGGAGAAAGATCAAGACCGTCAATGCTGCCGCATCGCTATCCAGCGGATGCGCGGTGGTGGACCTTGTGGTAGGTTCATGGAAAGGGCAGTGCAGTTTGACTACTGTTTTGGATGATTTCGACGTCATCCTTGGGAACGAGTTCTTGATTGATGCCAAGGTTGATGTGATGCCTCATCTGGGTGGACTGTTTGTCGCAGATGAGAGAATAGTTGTCATGCCTCATCAGGGCGTTTATCCAGACCGAGAGAAGGAAGGAAGGGCTCGAGTCCAGATGTGTTCGGCTATTCAGATCAAGCAAGGTCTGAAGAAAGGGAACGTAACATTCCTTGTGATGCTGTTTGAGATCAAACCAGAGGAGTTCAAGGAAGTCCCCGACGAAGTTGCAGGGTTACTGAGGATATTCAGTGATGTTATGCCCCCTGAATTGCCCAAGGTGCTCCCTCCAAGGCATGCTGTTGATCATAAGATCGAACTGGAACCTAGTTCCAGGCCCCCTGCCCAAGTCCCATATCGGATGAGTCTATCCCAGTTGGCAGAATTGAGGAAGCAGTTGAACGAGTTGTTGGATGCAGGCTTGATCCAAAACTCAAAAGCTCCGTATGGTGCCCCCGTTCTGTTCCAGACTAAGGCTGATGGTTCTTAGCGGATGTGTGTTGATTACCGGGCGCTGAACAAGGTGACGATCAAGAACAAATATCCGATTCCAAACATAGCGGATTTGTTCGATCGTTTGTCCAAGGCGTCCCATTTCACGAAGTTGGATCTCAGATCGGGATATTGGCATGTGAGGATTGTGGATAGTGATGAACCGAAGGCAATGTGTGTGACGCGCTATGGGTCGTTCGAGTTCCTGGTCATGCCATTCGGCTTCACGAACCCCCCTGCAACATTCTACAACTTGATGAATGATGTGTTCTATGAGCTTCTGGACCGCTTTGTCATCGTCTACCTTGACAACATAGTGGTTTACAACGAGACGTTGGAGGATCATATGAGCCATCTAAGGCTCGTGTTCGAGAGACTGAGGCGTCATTCTCTCTATGTGAAGAAAGAAAAGTGTGAATTCTACAAGCAGGAGATTTGGTTCCTTGGGCATATCGTCACCAGCGGGATGGTGAAGATGGATCCGAAGAAGGTGCAAGCCATCATTGAATGGTCAGCGTTTCTTGGCTTGACAAACTACTACCACAAGTTCATCAAGGGCTACTCCAAGATTGTAGAGCCCTTGACTGATCTATTGCGGAAGGGTCATAAGTGGGAATGGAAGCCTAAGTGCGAGGGAGCGTTAGAGAAACTGAAGTTGGCCATATCGTCTGAGCCAATGCTGCGGTGGTCAGACTTTGATGTGCCTTTCGAAGTACACATTGATGCATCGGACAGCGCTATAGGAGGGGTCTTGGTCGCTAAACTATTCCGTCGCTAAACAAAATTTAGCGACGGATCCGTCGTCAAAGTACAAAAATTATAAAGATGGATTGACTTTTCATCGCTAAAACGAGGATTTCGTATTTGTTTATTGTTTAAATTTAAAAAGGGAAAAAAAATGGATCTTATATGCAGTCGGATTTTGTCGCTAAAATGTTACTTTTTTTAAAGGCTTTAGAGACGGAATCCGTCGCTAAATATTTTTATTAAATTTAAAAAGAGAAAAAGAAAATGGATCTTATACGGAGATGGATTCTGTCGCTAAATATTTTTGTTAAATTTAAAATGGGAAAAAGAAAATGGACCTTTATGGAGACGGATTCCGTCGCTAAAATGTTAAATTTTTTTAGAGACGGAATCCGTCTCTAAATTTAATATTTCTTCAAAAATTATTTAGAGACGGATTTCCGTCGCTAAACACTATTTTATTTTAAAAAATAAATATAAAATAGTGAAATCGGAAAAATATACAGGTCCCTGTATTATGTCTATTACAATCAAACTCAAATTAGATTCTATTTCAAAGTTTTACAATCAAAATACAGTTTGT
>JAOVYX010014544.1:0-31747 GCA_035668315.1 Drosera spatulata
TCTGCCTGGGCAATGCAATGCCAATTTGGTATGGCGTCTGTGAATATGCTGATGAATACTTGTTGTGCGTCAAAGGCTCATGAGAGTGAGATGACGACTACTTCCAGGAGTTGGATCAATCCAAATTGATCTCCCAGACATTGCTCAAATGCACTGTCAGGCAGAAGGTCATGTTGCACATCAGTTTTGGTATTTATTGGCGCCTCATTTGATTCTCCAAGCTTCTCTAGCATTGGAGCTGAATCTGCCATGTCTTCTGTCTGCATGGTAATAGTCGAACGTAATTAAGGAAAAATGAAATGCAGTGTACTCATACTTATCTTTTGTGGGAAACCAAGTCATCTTTCACTTTGGAACATAATTAATTTCTTGTCATTGAGATGTAGAACTCGATTAACCCTTGGATGCTCTTACCAACAAGCAAAGTGTGTGATCATCAAGATGAAAAGCGTTCTAATCAGCTGGAATAAGTGATTTAACATAATCTTTGTATCACTGTAGATTGGAGATGGAATCCAAAGCCACATCAGAAAGATAATAAAGTCTTGTGAGCATATAACAAGCAAAAGGGCACAGTTGATGTCAGTATGCAAGAATAACGAGAGCATGAAGTCAGGTATATTTGCAAAGCTGTGACTAAAGAAATGGAGATATGGGTATATATTCTGGCAAACCTGTGACAGAGGCTCAACTCAGTTACTCGCTCACGGATGATTATAGTAACTTAGATGGATGATATGAGCTCTGATGTTTGTGCTGGCCTCAGGCTCCACTAGTTAATAAAATCAGTTTTTTCTTCCAATAGTGAGATGAGATGGACAAGTATCATGAAGGGAATGCCATGAATGGTTGGGCGACTGCCGATTTAATTTTCTCCAATAGGAGGGTGGCAAGCAAGGTGAAGGTGAGGCCTCGTTCTTATACTCGATCTTGGCATGTACATTTTCTGCCTCTCTCTTTCACGTGTTTCTTCTTCATTGTGGCTCTGTGTGTTTCTTTCAAGAACAAGAACTATTCATGATTGGTCGATCCGGCATTTTTAATGTGTTTTCTTCTGTTGCTTCATGCATATTGTTTTCTAAACTTTGAGTAGCAACAGCATTACTAACTAAATGACAATGCAATTGATTCAAGGTGATGATCTTTAGTTGATCCAATTGCTAGGACATCATGTTAGTGGAAACAAATTTAATGCATCAGAGCCAATGCTGTTGGAGGTTTAGATCAGGATTTAATTCATCCAATAACACTACACGACTAAGATGAATTTGTCCAAAATTACATAGTTATCATCCAACCGACTGAGACTTCTATTTCAATTTCCCTAGAATTATGTCACTTTTGGTTCCTGTAGTTGATATGTTAATCTAATAGTGCCACATCTTGTTCGGTGTAAAGATCGTGAAATTCCGTTATTCATGAGGAAAACATGACATAGTATGGAAGCGTTTCACAAGTTAAGTTGGATATCATGCATGCTGCAATTTTATGTGTTAGGTATGGCTTAAATAGTTTCAAAATAGGTGGAAAGGATTCTGAGAGGCAACAATATCATACCCGATCCACGTAATAGCATGTATATCATATGACTATTTTAAACTGAATCACTGATAGTGTTTTTGTTGTTCTTGTTGTTGCCTTTCTTTTCTATTGCAGTAACCTGGATTTGGGACTATTTTGCTGTATTCAAAATGGAAGTTTGAGTCTTGTGATACCGATAAGCTGGAGTTTATGGATTATATGTTTGGATTCAAATGGTCACAGCAATCCAGTAGGTAAGCAAATGTTTGTTAAAATATCTGCGTCTAATACTTATAGTTTTGTTGGTTAGCAAAATTTCCCTTTTGATTGCAACGAAGCATGTCATTGTATTAGGAAATTTGAATGCAGCCTTTTCCATCATCTTCCATTCCCTCTCATGATATGTTGGAAATAGCTCTACTGATGCTAAATATTCTTAGTTTCAATCATGGACCTGTTGAATACATTTTATTGTTCATGGCAGAAGTAGAACCATTAATAATGGCTTTGCTTGACTAAGAGAGTTTTTAGCACATAACTTTTGCTATGTACAGAAACCAGTTCTGGACATTTTCCCTGATACAAACTGAATGATTGGAGCTTGATACTGTAACGTGGAAAAATAGTTTAGACTTGTATTATCAAGTGGCATCTTGTATTGATAGTAATATATGAACCGTCTTTTCCAGAAGTCATATAAGCAACGAAAACAAGCTGGTAGACATGTGTGTACTAGTATTCTAAATGACGTATCTATACTCTCCTCGACCCCAGCGGCCTCGTTGGGGTAAGGGACGTAGGTGAATTTTGGCTAGTTTCTTCTTCTTTTCTTGTTTCATTATAGAAATTGTCAAGCGGAAAGAACAAAGATTAGGGAAAGGGGAGGAAACAACATCATTAGGCATTTCCGAATTCTTAGACTCCTTATGGTGTCTGTTCGCAATCATAATGCCTAACTTCTTAAAGCGCCTTGTTTTTTCCTTTTATATTTTTGCCTAACTTCTTCTTCTTCTTCTTCTTTCGCCCTTAAAAACAGTGAACTAGTAGCTATAGAATCGTACATTTGTTAGGAACTTAGCAGCTCTGCTTGCTTGTAGTCATTTGCTGAACATGCCATAGTACATTTGCGTTAGCTATATCATTTGATGACAAAGTTTTCTAGTGTGTTTTCTTCATCATTTTATTGATGTTTGTTTCATTTCTTTTTGTTGTTATTTGTTAATACGTAGGACCCAAATTCTCCTCCACCGTGCAGCTCTTCTTGCCTTACAAAACAGCGGGCCGATAGATAGAGAATCAGACTTTTGTTAGTATTCATTTTTGAGAAACCTTGCAGCTCTGCTTGTTAGTATTTATTTGCTGAACTCGCCATATTACACTTGTGTTTGTTGCCTCGCTGATAACCAATGTTTCTATTGTTTTTTTTTCTCCTTTTTTCCTGCATTTGCTTTATGTTAGTTTCTTTTCTCTTTGTGCTTCATTCCTAGGACCCAAATTGTTCAGCACCTGGTGGCTCTTCTTACTTTTAAAAACAGTGGACCAGTAGATAGAGAATCATACATTTGTTAGTACTCATTTGTTAGAAACTTTGCAGCTCTGATTGATAGTAAGTATTCATTTGGTGAACATGCCATTTTACATTCATGTTAATTATATCATTGAATACGAGGTTTCCAATTTTCTTTTTCTTCAGTATTTTCTTGATGTTTGTTTCTTTTCTTTTTGCGCTGCATACCTCGGACCCAAATTGTCCTGCACCTTTGGGCTCGTCTTACTTTTTAAAACAGTGGACCAGTAGATAGAGAATCAACAAACCCATGCTATATCGCAATCGGGACTGAACATAGTATAGCAATAGCAATTGCATGATCAGGTGATGATATAATACTGATATACACTTTTGCATGGAAGCCCCATCCTTCATTCATGATTGTTAAACGCATAAGATCAAATAGAATTCAGACTTGAATAGTTGAACTGAGATGATACAGACTAAAGCTGACGACTTTATAGAGCGTTGAGGATTACACGTATAGCTTTGGATTGCCCATCTTTTAGACACCAGGGTTTCGAGTGCAGAGTATTTTTCCAGAAGTTCCTATTTACGAAAGCTGTGACATGGATATCAAATTTCTTGTGCTCTGGTTGTCTTCTCTTGAAAGTTAATCCCGGTGTCCTTGTTGCTTCATCGTGTTTTCCATGCAGAAACAGCCACCTCAGGGAATCGAGAGCAAAATAATGAGCCAGCAACTTGTGAAGTATTGTAGGAACCGTGGTCGACATGCACATGTTCCTCCATGAATAAACTTTGAACATGTAAGCAATATGTCACGGGGATAGAATTTCACTATCCGTACGGCACTCGAATTACTCCCTTCTTCGCTTGAGTTCAGTCTTACTCGTCATCCAAAGATGATGTTTGAAAACGCAAGAGAGTTTGGACTTGCAAACAAGCTTGTATTGAGAATACTTGAGAGCTTACAAAGCTTTGAGAGTTTACAAGAATGGGATGAATTGGATGTCTTGGGATGGTTTGACAAATGAGCCTTGCATCTCTTTATATACACCTTCATAGAAGGGTTTAGACTTTGTGGTCTAAACTCTTCCATACTCTTCTTCTTCTAAGTATTTACAAGAGTCTTGTACACTCTTCTCTCTAGATATTTACATGGAGTTCTCTAGAATGTCTCCTAACTAAAAAACTCTAGAGTTGTCTAGAGAAAAGTAAAGCATTCTAGCCAACTCTAGAAAAGTATGGAATTGTCTAGAGAAATGTGGAGAACTCTAGACAATTCTTCAAAGGGAACCCCTTAAATTAGCTCGTCCGTGACATACTCCTCCACCTATGTCGCGGACGTCCTCGTCGCGACGCACTTTCATGACTCGATATTTTCCTTGAGTCGTCGCGAGAAGCCTTCGAGCACCCATCTTGCCGTCCTGGTAGGAGTTCCTTCCCGTGTTCCTTCGGCAAAACCTGTGAGATCTTCTTTGGCACCTCCTTTGCCACGTGAGAGATCTCGCCTTTCCCCAGATGAGTAGGTTCCTCACTTTTACTTCTCCTACCGAGTTGCATGGTTGCGACCATCTTCGCTTGAGTCTTCTTCGCTCGTCGCACCATCGGGACCACGCAAACTCCATCGTCTTTCACTATGTGCAAGACATTAGTGAAAGAGATTGGTATCGCCATCATACCCTCGATGAAGTCGATTCCAAGCACCAAAGGATAGTCGTCCATGGGAACGATCGTGAGATCCACTGATCCCTTCCAATCGTCAATGCGAAGCCGCACGCCACGGGTCACGCCATCGATTAGTTCGGCATTCGAGTTCACCGCCTTGAGTATGTCTTGCTCTTTGTCGACTCAAAGTTCAAGTCGCTTTGCCTCTCCCCGCGAGACAAAGCTGTGAGTTGCCCCGGTATCAACCAAGGCATGGGTTGTGTATGATCCAATCACCGCATCGACGTACATTAACCCTTTCGATGAAGACTTCTCCTCCGTGGTCTTCATCGCGTTAAGGATCCTCGATGAAGATTTCTCTTCCGTGGTCTTCACCACGTCAAGGATGCTCTTGGAGAGTGGCCATCACCGCATGTACCTCATCCATTTGCGCTCGGAACTCCTTGCGAAGAGTGTCCAAGTATGTATTGAGAACACCTTGCAACACACCCCTGAGGCATTCCTCCCGAGCCTCGATAATATCGTTGCTAGGCACATCTTTCTCCAACATATCCGTCATCTTAGTCACGATCTCTTCCATCTGCGAAAGTCGTGACTCCATGACAGCTTGAACATCTTTCGACTTTCCCCTTCCTTTGCGCGTGGTTACATTCGCGGTGTGCACCTTCTCGGGAATCCCATGCTCAACAATGCTTGAATCTGCCATCTCTCAAACCAATACTCTGATACCATTTGTCACGGGGATAGAATTTCACTATTCATGCGACACTCAAACTACTTCCTCCTTCGCTTGAGTTCAGCCTTATTCGTCACCCAAAGATGATGTTTGAAAACGCAAGAGAGTTTGGTCTTGGAAACAAGTTTGTATTGAGAACATTTGAGAGCTTACAAGAATGGGATGAGTTGGATGTTTTGGGATGGTTTGGCAAATGAGCCTTGCATCCCTTTATATACACCTCCATAGAAGGGTTTAGATTTTGTGGTCTAAACTCTTCCATACTCTTCTCCTCCTAAGTATTTACAAGAGTCTAGACTCTTCTCCGTAGACATTTACATGGAGTTCGCTAAAATGCCTCATAATTAGAGAACTCTAGAGTTATCTAGAGAAGTGTAGAGCATTCTAACCAACTCTGAAAAAATATGGAATTGTCTGAAAAATATGAAGAATTCTAAAAAAATTCGTCCGTGATAAATAGCTGACAAGGAAAGAAGTCTAACGGCTGCTCGGCCTCACCGAGCATCCCCTGTCGGCTCTGTTGTGGATGTTAGTGCGGAGGTTGTTACTGTTTCACAACCGAATCCACTGATGAATCTCAATGCTGAATAGACCCAGAGGTCAGTTCCACTGCATTGATTTAAGAGACATGTCTACTCCTACCGTTATACGGATCTGCTAGAGTGCTTCGGACTAGTCCGCCCAGTAAGAAGCCAATCGCATGTGATGATGCAGGGAGTCCGATTCCGATCACAATTAGGCTCGGACACTGAAGACTCTTCACCGAAACAATCTATATATATGCTGGTAGGTCGCACGGCCATGAACCCTTTTGTATTTCACGTGGATTTGCTTCCCGGTTGCAGGATGTGTCACTACTTGCAGTGCAATGCCAAGATGGTACAAGCATGTGAAGATGTCGATGCATACTTGTTGCGCATAAGGGCCATGAGAGTGAGATGAGGACTAATTCAGTAGGTGGATCCATCCAAATTGATCTCCTAGACATTGCTCGATTAGGTATTTAAGTATGTGCATATCAGTGTCAGAATCTGCGATGCCTTCAGTCTGCATGGCAATCATTTAACGCTGTTCATTTTGGATCGGCAGAGTTTAGTTGGAGCGTTGATTATTTAAGTTTATGTGCCTCGCGATTTGAACTTGCATATCCCACCTCTCTTATTTGATGTTTGATGCGAGATTATACCACGTTCAATTTGTGTTTCTTGTATTTTGTCTATTTTTGAGAAATGCTAGTTCACATTAAAAACTTTCATGAATTTGTGGCTGAAAATGTACGGCATTCCTTGTGATAAGTACTAAGGATAAAATTTTGGTTCCAAAAAGGACCAAGCTAATCATGAGTAATACTGAAAGTTTAAAGGACATATAATCCGTGGATAAATTTGTCAAAGTAATTACTTACTATTTTATTTTTTTTATCAAGTTATTAAAGTAAAATTCTACTATCTTCGTCCCAAAATTCTTATAACAGATATTCGGGCACACGTGCGACGATAATCAAACGTAGTTTCGCGTACGACGAAAATCAAACCTACTTTTTTTTAAAATTTATCGTGAAATATCAATGATTGTATAAGTTATGTACTTCAACCTAATACATATTACGGGACGATCGGACGTAATTTTATATGAAAAAGAGATTTGTATTCATACGTATAAAATAATACAAAATACATATGTGTTGTAAGAAGGAAGAAGTATAAAAAAAATCAAAGTAGAAATTAAACGTGTTTAAAAAACCAATATTCTTTTGGAAAAATGGAAATTAAATCTCAAAAAAAAAAAATATTCCCTTCGTCCCACTTATTTTGTATCTTTTTGTCATTTCGAGATGCCCCAAAATTTTTGCATTATTTTTTATCTAGAAAGATTTGTGTGGTTAGAAATTAAAAAAATGAAGAGAAAAATATTGTGTGGCTGAGAATTTAGTATAAATTATCAATAGGTCGTATTTTTTAAACTTATATACCAAGCAATCATTCCAAACTTATTAATTACTCCATCTGTATTAATTTAATTATAATATTATTCTTTTTGGTTAGTCTCAATATAAAATGATACATTTTTACTCTTTTCTTATTTGATGATGAATTTATATTAATATAATCAAACTATCTCATCAACTTTTTCCTTCTCGTTTTTCATTCTCTCTCCTAAATCCCATTTACACCCCACTACCTCCAAAAAATATTCTTTTTTATCAAATTTTATATAAATTTAACATTTTATATAAATTCAACGCACACATAAAATCTCGTGCTAGATCAAACCGTTGTAATTTAATTGGGATGAAGGTAACACATTTTGATCTTAATTTAGTTTTAGAAATAATTTATTGTCTTTTTTTATTTAATAATAAATAATAAAATATAATTAATTGATAAATATTTTATATTTTTAATAATTAATAGATAATTTTTTTAATTTTAAATGTCAAAAATAAATGTTAGCGTACTACCTCCCGTGAACAGAGAAGAAGATTCGAGAAAGAACCTATTTGGAATCTCAATACACCTTTCCAAATTTCAAGCTTCCAACCAACCAATTTACACATTTGCCATCGTCCTCCCCAAATCCCTGGAAGCTCCCCCACCTCCGCCGCCGCATCCGCATCCGCATCACTGCCGAATCCCCAAATCCGCATCAAAATCTCGTTTCGCCGTGCGCGATTTCACTGATTGAATCGATTTTTGAGGAGAGAGAGGAATGGAAGGCGCGGCAGCGGAGTCGGAGAAGCAGGCGTCGTACACGTATTGGGTGAGGGAAGCGACGGCCGATGCGGCGCCGATTCCTGCCCCGAAGAAGCTGTCGCAGGAGGATCTCTGCAATCTCTCGTCTTCGAAGAGTTCCGCTCTCGGTTCTGTTTGGAATAAGGTTCGATCGTCGTTTTGAAGTTTCAGTTCTCGATTCGTATACGTGCTCGTGTCGGTGCTGTTAGAGTTCTAGTTGTGTGATTGGATGTTCTATGATGACACGAAAAGTGATTGGAAGAAGTTTGCGAGTGTTGCAGCTTGGTCTAGTTTCCGAAGACCTTGTGTTTTTTTGCTTGGAAGAACTGTTCCATTGTTCTCAATCTTTTAAATGTGTGCGTCTAATGGTGATGAATGTTTTCATCCAGGCTGGAACATGGGAGGAGAAAAACCTTAACAAATGGGCAACTGATAGAATGAAGGTAGATTCTTCTTTTAACTTCAGTTTTTGTCCATCGAGATCCGACGTAGTTCACTAGCTAGTGCGTTATAAAGAAGTATTTATCCTTGTTTCGGGAACTTCTTGCTGCAAAGCTGCCTTGTTTCCCTTTACCTAACAGAAATTAGAAGCCTTAGCTTAATCAATCACGCAACTGATGTCCCTACTAAATTAGGAGTTCTGCATTAAGAATTTTAGATAAATCTCAAGTCGCATACTACCATTTTCAATTGCTTATATTGAGGCGTGCTTACTTTCATTGTAGACTTTTACTAACATAGATGAGTGTATTCTAGTATATGATATGTGTGGGTGCTGAAATATGTCAAGGTGGCTAGGCTAGTTTTTTGGGAAACTTAATTATGTCCATCACCTTTTGTGTGCTCCCTTATTTTGAGCACTTCAATGGAAAATTTGTACACTTGGTTTGGATGTACATCATGACGGATGTTAGCGTGTTCATATACACATTATTGTCATGCTTCCACTCTCCTAGCTATTTTGTTGTCTACCTTGTTTCGTAGTTCTGTTTTCCAAGGTGTATGCACCTTGAAGAGTACTATCAAACCGACTTATTCAAGGACCAAACTGTTACTGACTAATAGGTAGTTGTTCTATCGTTCTATCTCTAGCACTGCTGTGTTGTCACCGTTGACTTGATTGTAATATCCGTCTGTTTGCAGGAGTTGCTCAAATGCATTGGCTCCTTGGAATTTTCCAATGGGAAAGCTGAAGTTACTGAAGTATCTAGCTGCTCTGGTGACGTGAGTACAAGATCAACTAATGCATATGCTATTTAGTACACTATTGGTCTGTATGTTAGAACATATGCAGTATGCTTATTGTTAGTGTTTACATATGTCCTTAGTACGTACTTTTTCTTTTTTCTTTTTCTTTTTTCTTTTTGAATTCTATGGGCTGGTCTGGGTTTGATGCTACCTTTAAGCTTTCCTTTTCTTGTCACCTTGAGAGTTGAGAGTTTGTATATTGCAGATTTCGATTTATTTGCCTATGTTGTGCGCTCAATTGCATATTGGAAATGATTTTGGTTGTAAAACAAAAGAATAAAAAAAAACTAGAGTTAAATTTTAAACAAATAGGAGATGATGTTTTTAGGAATAGTCCTTGAAGACTCTTATAATCTTCATCCCTCGTCTTTGGGCTCACCACCCAGTGTTTCCTCGCTGAGTCTGATGATTTTAACGTGTGCACACTTGTTTGAGGAAAGAAAAACACATACCTGTATTGTTTGTGTTGAACTGGGAAGGGTGGGGTGTGGATTTTCTGCTCTCTGGCACTGAAGTATAAAATTGTGACCACCTTCAAGCAAGAGGTGCCATTTTTGTTCTGCTTGAAAATAAAGGTATTCGGAAGTCCTTTTTTAAACGACCAGTGTTCTAGCAGAAGCTTCAGAATACTGTAAATCGCAGCGGATGCTAGGAGGCCCTGTCAGGGTGGTTCTGGAGCCTAGGCAATCCTAGGTGGTCCTATGTAGTACCCAAGGTAAAATTCTAAGATTTGCTATTGATGATGATGATCTAAAGTAACTGCATTTATTTCCTGGCATAACATGTTACGTATCTAATTCCGTCTATTCAAAGGGGATGATCGAGTTTATATAGGTGATCCTAAATAGATTTGTCGCAAAAAAAAATGTTTCTGTGTGCCTGTTTTTAACCATTGTATGTTCACCACACATGCCTGCAGTCATCTGATATGAACTTCATTTTACTGGCATACTCGTGTACTATTTTCAGGCATTTTTGATAACTGTGCGTAATAAGAAGCGTGTTGGCTACACATACGAGTTGACACTTGATGTGAAAGGTTAGTTGTTGGTTATACTTTTTCCAGTAACATTTTGCTATAGTGCTGCAATACTGTGTCTCAGCTTTCTTCTCTAATCAGGTGAATGGCTCGTCGGCGATGAAAAGAGGAAAGTCAAAGGCCATCTGGATGTTGCCGAGTTTTCATATGGTGAACTGGATGACCTACAGGTAGATTCTTAAGCACCCATGTTACGGGCCTTTCAGCAACTAATTGAAGAGAACAGCCAAAAAATGAATGCCATATTGTCTTTGATCTAATCGTTGGCATTGATTTAATATAGCGAGTACTGTCAACAAGAAGGTTAATTTCTAGATCCTTTTCAGTTGCTTAATTTGGTTCCATTTTTTAACCCTGGTCAGCTCTTGGTGAAATTGAAGGACGACAAGGATCTGCAGCACCAAGATAAGCATAGCATTTGCCAGGACCTGAAGCAGTTTTTGCAGCCTCTACGTGAAAAGCTGCTACAGTTCGAGCAAGAGCTGAGAGAGAGATAGAAGAGCCACTTCATTCTGGATTTGATGGGAGCCCTTGGTTCCATTTATGTGGTTTACATGTATTCTTCGGCGCGCTGTATTTCTGCACGATGTGTAATTTAATTTCAATGCCGTGGAACAATTACGTCTGTTCCATGAACTCATTTGGATCAGTTCCGCGTACTTCTGTTGTGTCAGAAAGATAATTGTAATATGAACGTGGTCTGTTGTTTACTCCATTTTGTGCTCGTGATAACATTTCAGCGTCTGTGCTCTTCAATATGTTTTTTCGTTTATCGTGTGAAGGTCATATTGGGACTTGTGAGATCACAGCATAGTGGAAGTGATACTGAAGCTTTCACCGGAAAGTACTCGTCTATTCAATAAGAAAGCAAATGATCGTGAATAAATCATATAAAAAAAATAAATCAATTTAATTTTCTTTTGTTTGTTCACACATTAAGACATTGGATTGGATTAATTAATTTATGTTGGACAATTATCTCGTCATAGACAAGCGAGAAGCGCTAAACATAAAAAATGAGGCCAAAAAACGCTAAACATCAATGACTGAAATCTTGGATTAATAATTTTACCTTATGTTATTTTCAAAACGAACCCCACCTTGAGTTACAGTAGTGTCAACCTCGACAGAGCCACAGATCCCCAAAATGGCCGCAACCGCCATGGCCAACCCTCCCTCTGACCCTAATGCGACCTCAACACCGCCGGCGGCGGAGAAGCGAAGGAGGATATACGTGGGCGGGTTGGGAGAGGCGGTGACGGCCGACGATCTGAGGAAGATCTTCTCGAATCTCGGAGCGGTCGACGGCGTCGAGATTGTTCGCACCAAAGGCCGCAGCTTTGGCTACGTCGATTTTTCGCCGTCGTCGGAGAAATCGCTCGCCAAGCTCTTCAGCGCGGTGATCTCTCTTTTTCCTTCGATTTCTCTGCTTTTTCAATTTTTCTGCTCTGTTATGTTTTTGCTGTGGCGATTGATTGTGAGTTTAATATCTCGTTTGCTGAATTTTGGGAGTGCTTAGCCGATGTCTCATGAATGTGAAAAATGGAGATCGTATGGCAAGAAACGAGGGTTGTTAGTAGTTATTGGTTCCGCTTGGGGATTGGACGAAGGGGAATGGTGTCTGGCTCTATTGTTATGGCGAGATTTGGGAATTAAGTTTGATGTATTTGTGTTGACGATGATCTATAGGTTTTACGTTCGAGAAGGATTCGCTGAGTCCCAATGGAGAATCACAACTATTTCCTCGATAGAAGTCAGGCTCCGCTATTGTTTCTATTGTTTGCACTACTCATGCAATTGTAGTTGGGATTGATGTCTTTAGTCACTGTGGGAAAGGTGTTATCTTTCCAGTGTCACTCGTGCTAATACAAAGCAGATGTCTTCATAGAACATCTTATGTTCGCCTTGTGTTTGCAGAACGAGGATGGCAATTTTTGATTTGTTGTAACTTTCTCATTTTTTCCTTAGTTTGTTTATGTTCATGCTTAATTTCAGTATAATGGATGCTCCTGGAAAGGAGGGAAGTTAAAGCTTGAGAAGGCAAAAGAGCAGTATCTGGATTGTCTTGGACGTGAAAGGGAAGAGAATGAAGTGATGAAAAAAGGAGCAGTTAATGTTGATGAAAATCAGAACACGGTTTCCTCCAACAAGGCTGTTGGAGCTGCTCTTGATATTGAAAGGCTGCAAATACGAATGTTCATCCCGAAGTTGGGGAAGGTAAGTGTCCTTGCGAAAATTTAATTTAATTTCCTTTCCCCATATGTGGGAATAAAAGATAGAGACTTAGCTTTTAAATATGCTTAATTTCATTTTTTGCCAATTCTGCTGTACTTTTTCTCCTATAAGGGCTTTGATCTTTTCAGAATAAGAAGCTTACCGGTGGACTTCTGATGCTTAAACTGAATTTCATGCAGGTGAAACGTTTGCCTTATAAAGGAACTGGCAAACACAAATACAGTTTCCAGCGGGTTGAGATTCCTGCTCTCCCTCATCATTTCTGTGCTTGTCCTGACCATTCCGAAGCTTATCAGACAGAAAGTGTACAGGTTGATGAGTCACTAAAAAAATGTGGTGAGATCAATGAGGAAGAGATTAGCATGATGAGATCAATAATGAACAAGCTTTTGGAAAGGGAAAAGAATTCTGTCTTAAGCGAAAAATCTCGTCTTCGCAAAGAAGAAGATGCTAAAAAGCTTCAGGAGTCGCCTTCTGATGAGAACTCGGCAGATGACGATGACGATATAATAATTAACGCTAAGCAAGGGCGTAAAAATAGCTCCTCTTCATTACAAAATGGAAGGGTTGCAGACTTTGTTAATGAGGTACTATGGCTTCTTGCTCTTTGTTAGCTGCTTGTTAATAGTTATAAGTGAAAAGTGCAAGTTGTTTTGCAATTTGCCAATACTATGCTGTCTGATATTCACATCTTTTTATCAGCCATTAGATTGTCTTGCTTTATCACATTGCTTCTGCTCATAAGCATTATACTTACACTGCATCAGAACATGACAAAACGATCTTTACGACCTTTTATTTCCTAATGTCTACTTCAGCATGTGCAACCGATTCTATTTCATTATTGGACTCCTCAAGTTTCTTGAGATATTCTGGCTTTGCCTGCCAAAAAGTTTCATGCTGAAAACTCCTTATCCTCTTTGAGTCAGTGGTGAAATGGCCGCGTGGTGAAATGGCTGGTGTCTCGTAATTTTAGGGGTTTCTATTGAGTGCCTATGAGGATATTTTCAGCTACGTATTTTGGGATGCTATTTGCAACTCGTTTGGTTTCAAGCCTTGTGAATGTTATGTATAGTATATGCCAATTGATGAATTTTTGAGCATCCCGATGTTCAGCTTCTCTGGCTTTAAGTCAGAACTTGCTGATTTTGGCTTGAGAATGCAGAATCGCCTCTGGTCAAATCTGCAAACTGCATAATCCTTTAATTGGATATTTTATGCAATTGTTTGCTCGTTGCAAACTTGCAATGGCGTTACAGACAAACTTGATACACTGAATTCCATGGTGCCATAGCTGCAAACTTGTAGTTATAGAATCTAGCTATAGACAAATTGACTTCCAACTTGAACCTCTTATGTGTATATGATTTATAGCTATTCCGATACAGGGCATTTTTTCTGTTATTTTTTTCTTTCTTTTTCTTTTCTGTATTTTTGCTTCCTCCTTGAATCAGGTTTGTGCAGGGTTTAATGTAACTCATGTCGGTGTTTCTGTTGCTTAGGATAAAAGGTCAAATGGAACGGCCCCTTCTGACGATCCGGGCAAGACTCGGAAAAGAAAGGCTTTAGCCACTAACAAGAAGGTCGGATCAGTTTACATGGACACACATGACAACGGGTTGTCTCTTGTGCGTAAAAGGAAGAGAATCCTACAGAAGCCATCAGATCTATCAGGAGGACATGTGATGCCTTCAACCACTGATGGATCGATGGCCAACCACAAATCTACTGCTAGTGGTCCAATGCTGCAATCAGCAGCACATGCGGGAGCTAGCAGCCAGACACATAAAATGATAAGGGATGCCTACAACAAAAAGGAACCTGCCTCTTCCAGTTTATCAGTTGGCAATGAGGAAATTTCTCCCACAAAGGTGGAAAATAATGGAAAATTAGATGGAAAGGCATTCCAACCCAAAGAACAGGATCTGCTCTCAGAAACTCAGCTGCCCAACCTTGATTCCAGCAAGCCAGTAAAAGGGTCCTCATGGCTTCAAAAGTCTTCATGGACGCAGCTAGTTGGTGATGCAAATGGTGGTTCATTTAGCATCTCCCAGATCTTGCCTGGGACGAAATTCAAGGAGATAAACTTGCAAAAACGTTCCAGTGCCAAGAGCAGTGATTTGCGATTCCTGAGCCAGAAAAGGGTAGTGGCAAAGCATGAGCAGAAAGCTGCAGATACCAGAAACGAGGGATCGCTCATGATTCCGGAGGCTTCCGATGCAGCTTTTATTGATAAGACAGAACTGAGTATCTCACAGCCAAGTGCACAAAGGAAGGATGGAGAAATGGAGCTCCAAGACCAGGTTTCACCGTGCAATGAACCTTCTGCAGTGAAATCCGAGAAGATTTCTTCAGTATCAGTTCATAAGATAGCCAAGACCCTTGAGATGAGTGAAAGCTGCCCTTTCATGAGAAATGCTGCGTCAATTAAAGAGTGGAAGAATGCAAAATCAGCTGTAAGCGCCAGTCTCAAGAAAAAAACGAAGAAAGCCCCTGTAGATTGGTGAGTCATAAGGCCCTAAACGATAGTGTTATGTACACGAGGTGGCCTTGTTTTAGGAAAGCAGAGAAGTAATTGCATCTTTTAGTTTTGCCAGCTGGGGAACAAGAAGAAGAGAGTGACAACTCAGTTGTATGTCATTAGTGGCTGTCACGATTTTGTTTAGCGTCGTATGGAAGCTATAATCACTTCTGATGGTAATTATCATGTGTCTACGAGATCCCGAGAAGGTCTTGGATTCGAATCCCACTAGTCTCAAAATTCAGGTTGGTCACGCAGGTTGACTTCGGTCAAAGGTTTAATCAATGCTGGTGGGGGGCGCCTTGTCAGTGTCCGGGAATTAATTGAGGTGTGCTCGAGCTGGCCCGGACGCCCTCGTCATAAAAAAAAAAAAAAACTTATGGTCATAATTTGTTTCTTGTCATGATTACTAGCTCAGTGCACTTTGTCTAACTCTTGATATGGTTTCCTTGTAAGCTAGTGCTAGCAATGACAAAAAGCAGTTTTGTTTAGGTTAAGCTTGTGTTTAATTTAAGAGATTATTGACCATGATGATGTAATTTTTATCTTGGGTTATTGTTGCATCTGTGAGGATGATTAATGTTCATGACTTGATGATGAGCCTTTCATTTAGCTTTAATTTGGCTATGAGAAGCTTTGCCTTTCCTGGTCTTTTCTTGAACAGGGGGAAGTAATGTTATCTAGGCTCTTGTTGAAGAAGCTCTGCAACCAAAGTCAGTAGGCCAAGAGATCACACTGTTCGTTTTGTTTGCTTCTTGGATCTTTGTGTCGTTCTCTTTATCTCTTATTTTCTAATGATGTTTTATTCATGGTGCGTTGGTAATGACATTGTGCAGCATGTGTAACTCGCTGACCCTTTTCTGTGCTGATAGATAGCTTACAGGATGATCCGTGGTCTCTCGGTATAATAATGGAACTGCATGATCAAAGGTGGCAACCGTGATTAACCAGCAGGTTAGTGATGCTTATTGCATTTTTTCTGTTCGAAATGGTCTGTGTATTACAAAAGTACTTACATGTCAAACCAAAGAAATAGGCTGTATCAACTTGAGCATTTGTATAAGACACAACTAAACTGGTGATGTCGGTTTTTGCAAATCATACACGTCTCACACCAATCAAAGATCTACAGAATTATAAAAACCTTTTTAACTTTCTTCTTCTGGGCAGCTGCAGGTGTAGCAAAGTCAAAACACTGCCACTCCAGTGCATGAATTAAAGCTTATGAATCTCAGTAGTGGGGAATGGTAGTAGGAACCGGCGGCGTTGCGTATGAAGATCCAAAATCTTGTGGAACAGGGATGTTGTCATTTACTGCTGGAAAAGGCAATCCTTCAAACTCCCAACCTCCTGTTTCAAATTGTTGTGGTGGACTAGCAGCTGATCTTGTCGATTCTGTGTTCCATCTTACCGTTTTTTGCCATGAGGGATGCTTCTTGGACTCCGGTGGTGGACTTGTGGCATCCGTAGGTGGCTTGGATGCTATTAGAGTTGGGGATGGAGGCGTTGAGTAAGAGGGAAGGGGTGCCGCTGAATGTTGGATAGGTGGGGGTGCTTGTGGTGATGGTGGGGAATGTGGTGGTTTGCTGGCATAGTGAATTGGTGATGGAGCCTCAACAGGTTGTTCTGTTGGTGGTTGACTCCATGTCTTTGGTATTTGGTATATGGTGGACTTGGCAGATTGTGGCGGAGTTGTAATTTCTGATGGATGTTTGGCATGATAGCTCGGAGCGGGAGCCTCGACTGGTGGCTGTACTGGTGGCGAAGTGGTATGATGGCCATGAAGGGGTGATGGTGATGGTGGCTGCAGTAGTGGCACTGGTGCTTCCAATGGCGCTGGTGTTGGCGATTCTGTGATGGGATTTGGGTATTCAACATGGGCATTCAGCAGTGGTGATGGTGGGGAATTGTATCTCCAAGCTGAATATGACGGAAGTGGTGGCGCAGGCTCGATTTGTTGGTACTCTGGGGGTGCTGGTTGTCGAGGAGAAACATGGGGATAGTGCCCTTCCAATCGTGGTGGTGGTGGCAGCGGCGGCGGCGGGGGAGAATGTGCTCTCCAGGAAGAGGACATCTTTGTTGACGGTGGGGGTGATGATTGCTCGGTCTGTTCGTATACTGGAGGTGGTGGTGGTTGTAGAGGCACATAGTAATGATGCTTTTCTACCGGCGGTGGTGTTGTTGGAGGAGGTGGCGGCGGCTCTGAATAATAGACCTGAGGTGCAGGTGGGGGATGTGATCTCCAAGAAGATGACATCTTTGATGATGGTGGTGGTGGAGGGGATGCTGAGGGGTATGATACAGGAGTTGAGGGAGGAGGATGTGCTCTCCACGAAGATGACATCTTTGATGACGGGGGCGGAGGTGGCGATGATGGAGGTGGTGGAGGCGATTCTGTTGGAGGCGGGAGGCATGGTACAGGTGATGGAGGTGGTGGAGACAATCGATGTAATGGCGGAGGAGGCATGAGGGGTGGTGGAGGCAATTGTGATGGAGGCGGTGGAGGCGATGTTGATCGAGGTGGTGGAGATAACGGTGATGGAGGGGGTGGAGGTGATGCTGTTGGAGGCGGAAGGCAAGGCTGTGGGGATGGTGGCGGCAGCGATGGGGACGGAGGTGGTGGAGGTGATGGTGTTGGAGGCAGGAGACAAGGCGGTGAGGATGGTGGCAGCGGCGATGGCGATAGAGGTGGTGGAGAATGAGGCAGGAGGGGCGGTGGAGGCGATGATGACGGAGGCGGTGGAGATGATGGTGGTGGAGTCGATGATGGAGGTGGCGGAGAAGATGGTGATGGAGGTGGAGGAGGCGATGGTGACGGAAACCGCAGGCATGGTGGCAGTGGAGATGGAGGTGGAGGAGGTGACGGTGAGGGAGGTGGAGGTGATGGTGATGGAGGCGGCAACGAAGGTGGTGGCGGAGATGGAGGTGGCGGAGACGGAGGCAACGGTGAAGGAGGTGGCGGAGGTGATGGTAAAGGAGGTGCCGGAGGCAACGGAGATGGAGGTGGCGGAGGCGATGGCGAAGGAGGTGGCAAAGATGGTGGCGGAGGCGATGGCGTAGGAGGCGTCAAAGATGGAGGTGGAGGCGATGGTGGCGGAGGTGGCGAAGATGGAGGTGGTGGAGGTGATGGTGAAGGAGGTGGCGAAGATGGAGATGGAGGCGATGGTGGTGGCGGAGGAGACGGAGGGGATGGTGAAGGAGGTGGCGGAGGAGACGGAGGGGATGGTGTGGGAGGAGGTGGTGGTGACCTCTTAAACATGGTTGAACTGGTTCTGAATTCAGGCGACAGGGGTGAGTTCTTACATTTGAGAGTACTGCAGTTCACAGGTCTAGCAGATTTAGAAGAGCACTCCTCCGAAGATCGCTGATCTGGCTTCCCCGGAATGCAGTTCTCCGACCCATCAATGACAACCTTTCCTGCACTAGACCGTGTGACACAAAGCGGTGGCTCTCCAGTGATATAGTTGTAGGAGAAAGTGAAGTTCTGCAGCCGTGGTAGCTTGCAGATGGAGCCCGGAATAAACCCGGTGAACTTGTTGTGAGCAACATCAAGATGTTCCAGGCTCTTCATATTGCCTATGCTCGAAGGTAAGGATCCCGCCAACTTGTTAAAGCTAACGTCAAAAACTGTCACCTGAGAGATTAGCAGCATATATTATTAGCCTTGCGATGACTGTCACTCCTGTCACTCATCGTTTACTGTGCAGATCTCAATGGATTCCGCAAGCAAAATATTAAATAATAGTGTTATTAACCATGTGCTACCGATGAGTATATACGTGTGCATCTGTTTGGATTTGAATCATACTCATCTAAATGATGACTAAACCATAGTCGTTTAACTGTTGATTTTATTTGGAGTTTAGATGGAATGTATGTTTAATGAAGTTTTCATTTGTCCCAGGCAGAAAAATCCTAAATCCAGTACCTCGGTGAGCAGACTGATCTCTGGCGGGAGACAACCGGACATATGATCATCCAACAACAAAATCTCATTCAATGTCGTTGCCATCTTCCCTATGCTGCTCGGCACACAGCCACCAATCTCATTATTCGCGACCACCAGCACCGACACCGGCGAGTTCCCAAAGTTCTCCGGTAACCCTGCCTTGAATCTATTATGATTCAAGAACAACGCGTCCAGCTTCTTGTCAAACGCTTCAGCCGGCACCTCCCCTTCAAAGTCATTGAACCTCACGTCCAAAAACTTCAGTTCCGGCAATGACAACACCACCTTGGGGAACTTCCCGGCGAACCTGTTGTTGCTCAGGTCGAGCTCGAAGAGCAGCTTGAGAGCGGAGAAGGTTTCTGGGATGATCCCACACAAGCGGTTGGAGTTGACGTGGAAGAGGGCAAGATCGGTGAGGAGACCCAGTTGGGGAGGGAGGTGCCCGGCAATGTCAGCATGGTTGAGGTCTATGCCGGCTACGACACGTGTGGGTGGGGAGAGGAAGGGGGAGATGGTGCAGAAGATACCGGTGTAGGAACAGACGTTGGGTCCGACCCAGTTGCCTGTGAAGTTGAATGGGTCGGATATGATGGCGGATTTCCATGCTTGGAGGGCAACATAGGCTCTCCAGAGCCTCTGGTTCTCGAAGTCATCTGCATCTAATTTGGAAGGGTCAATATCGTCTGCGTCTCCATCACCATGGAATTGATGCTGATCGGAGAATGCTGATGAGGCAAGAAGGAGAATGAGGAGGAGGAGAGGGAGGAGATGAGGGGGAGAAGGCGGCCATGGTGGCCTGAGATGTGCCATTGTTTGATCTCTAGCTTGCTAGCTAAGACCAATGCATATATGGAGTGGGGGAGGAAGAAGAAGCAGAAGAATACGTGATATATATTTCAGGTATTTCAGTTTTGTTTGACTTAAAGAAAAAGGAAGACAAATATACAGATATAAAGAAAGTCAGGCCGCGTATTTGGACGAAATGAGAAGCTGAGATTTGAGCTCTTGCCATTTTTGTTAGCATCATCTCGATTTTTTAAGCGGGCGAAGAAGAAGTATAATATGGACATGGAGGCACGTTGCCCACGATGATGAAGATGAAGAGGCATTGGAGAAACTAGAAAGAGACCTGTAAACTGAAGGAGAAGGCAAAGGGAGGGTAGGATGCATCAACGCTCAACTCAATACATGTGAGTCGCATTATTTATTTTGCTGTACTATCCCGGAAGTTCTTCCAAGTTATTCCACGAAATTTTCGAGTTTGACAAGGTAGTTGTGTTATGTAGTGCACATAATGACTTATAAGCCAGCCATGTCGTGATGTTCGTTAACCTGTTAACTGGTTCTCCAGACCACTTCTTGTCTTCTTCAACCTTGTACATCAGTTATTCATTGGATTCCTCAAGTATATCTCGATCAAATGCCGAGGTTGCCAAGATCAAATGCCAAGGTTGCCAAAAACGATTTCAATTTTGAAGTGGATGGAACGAGCTGCCAGTATACCGCCATGATATAGCGTCGCTTACAAACTGCCTCTTTCTCAACCTCAATGCTACTTCTGCAACTTACTGTATGCCTATCACCAGCAGCGAGCACTAGGATTCCAATCCCCTCCAAACCCCGCAAATGGAACATTGATCGGAATGCCGAATCTATTGCCTATTACGCGAACTTCAGCCAAAGCTTGATGTTTCTCTGAGTCCTTTGCACGAGAGAAAAATCATAAAACACAAAGTCCACACCAGGACATGATAAATAGATTCTGTCTATATTTTCAAACAGTCATGCAATCTCTTCAGAATACCATATTATGAGCAGCATGTTTACAAAAGGGGAAAAACTTGTACACAACTGGACAACATCAATGTACTTGTTAAGAGAAAAATTAACAGAGCGGCTACTCGAACATGGATAACTCATCTCCAAGTGCTGCAACTCTCCGTGATGAACAACAGATAACAAGAAGAAGAGGCAAGTAAGCAACTCCCAGTTCTTGAACAAGCGATCAGATACAGTCGACAAGTAGGATCCCTGAGCTTGAATTTTAATATTCTTACCCGGTATAAGCTTTTGGATTCTACCGTATGAAGTCATCAGGAGGAGCTTCTTCTGGTATCTGACAACATATAGATAACAAGATGAATAGATGAATGTCACATCGAAGGCAAGGCAATTATAGCAAGAACTAAATAAGTGACCAAAACCTATGATCAAATAGTATGAAGGATAAATTCTCAGATAAACGTGAGGCATTTACCTCTCCGGGATTCCACTTTTCCTTTGCCCAAATAGCAGCATCCCCAGAAAAGACCTTCTGGACGTTTTCCCTGAAGAAAACGAACGAAAAAAAATGTATATAAGCTTTCACAAAACTGAAAGAGGAAGCCTATGAGTGTACGAGATGAATTCACATTGAAGAATGCAGTATCTGATCTCTAGAGCAAAGACAAAGTTAATGTGATGGTACAACATAGAACTATATTTACAAAAGAAGATACATAAAATAGTAACCAAGACAGCCCCTCAGCAGAATCTAGTCTTTTTCAACTTACGATGGCTTAAGAGCAGGTTTCTGTCCATCACCCACGTGGCTAGGTCCATTTAGAAGCATGCTAGTTTGAGTGACCGCAAAATTTGTAAATTGTGGTGATGCTGGAAATGAGGAAGATAACATGCTGCTTTGGTTGTTAGAGCTATTGCTGTTGAAGCTAAGGGAGCTCCCGAATGGACTTCCACCTGTCTGTGAGAAAAAATTGCTCGCAGATGGAGCTATAAATTACAAAAGGGTCAGAACAACCAAATAACCAAGAGGAATTACTAAGGTTCTCTCAGGAAAAAAAACAAAGAAGAATTACTAAGAGAATCAAGAAGTTCAATACCAAAAGGTGTGGTGGTCGGACGAATGGCAACAGGAGTCTGGACTGGCTGGGTAGGATTTTGGAATGGAAAAGCATTATTTGGGGGTGCAGCAGGCCTGCAGAATATCGAGCACAGCAAGCCATAAAGGAAAAAAAAATTAGATTAATGGGAGGTATGCGAGGCATTCAACAATCAAACTTTCTATGCACTTATATGCTGAGAAATGAGAGTTCAGTGAGCAAGAATTCAGGGGCAGCAAAGAATCTTGCCTTGTATCAAACCCAATGTTGACAGAAGGACCTAATTGATCGAAACTAGAAACCGAAGGTGGAATAGGGCGTTGCACTGCCGGTGGTGGAGTACCGATGCTGGCCACAGGAGACGGAGCTCCTGGGAACGGAGCGGGATCCGCTCGTCTGGGGTAGGGATTATGAAGTAAGCTCTGAAACTCATTTAATTTGGAATTGAGTAAACTCCTTTCTCTTTCAACCTGCATGAAGATTCCATCCCAGAGCTTTAAAATTTTTGAAACAATGAAACAGAAAGGAAAAAAAATTCCCCAAAAGGCGAGGCAAATAATGGAACTGTAGACGATACCAAAGTCGCAAGGTTCCAATATAATATAAACACGCAGTCAGAGCTGATTTGCTTCAGAAGACAGAGATTAGGATCTAACAATTGATTGCAGGTTGACTCCACGCTTTGCTTCGTCATATGCTACCACCCTCAACTCTTCATAGCTAACATCTCCAGTAATATCACAAGGCAAGCTGCAACGCAAGGATCAAGCATGAATGTTAAGAGAGTAGCAGAAAACATATCTAAACAACTTGCATGTTCAATTCCAAATGACAAACAGAAGCCATTACCGAACCTTAAAATAAATGCCACTTATTATTCATATTCCTACTTATAAACTGTAGTATGCTTTCAGGAAAAAATGGTAAAGTCACTTAACGTTGCATTGCATACCTTTTCCTTGGATCAGTAGAGTGGCTTAAAATTGGAAAGAAAATAGATCAATCTACATATGAGATGTAGAATATCAAAGCAATCTATAGCGGACACTAATGGAAAGCCACCTAAAATAATGATTTGATATACGAGTTCACAACTGAATATTAAGCCAGGGAGGCAGGAAAGCATTATTTGGGAAAGTTCACTTTAAACTGAAAGCGGGAGCTGGTTCTTGTCCAAGTTGAAGCAAAACATTAATCGCAAGCTACATCAGAATGACACCGACATATTCATGGAGAAAAAGGATGTGAAAGACGGTACAAGCTACTCCAATGATCTCAATACAGGAATTGGCTGGGCTAGTCTTTCACCTTTGATCAGCAACAAAGAAAAAGAACTACTCCAACAGAAACCCCAAAATTATAAAAGAACATGTATTACAATGTTGAGAACATACTCTTTGGAGTGACTGTAGCATGTAAGCTTCCAAAGAGGTTTTTCCTGCTCAAAATCCTTAGCAATGATATGCTTGCAGGCCTCCGGATCTGTACACCTACAGATGCATCAAAATCAAATGCAATGAAATGAAGATAAGAGATCTAAAAATTAAAAAGACAAAAGCAAAAGGGAGCTCACTCGTGATCAGCAGCCTGGGACTGTTTTGCTTGTTGTTGGGATGGTGCTGAGCTTGCACCAGCAGCAGAAGAAGAGCGAGTCCATTTGTTTTCAAACGGCTGTTAACAGGTACATGACAAGCATGAAGAATGAGATCACAGGAGTATTCAAACTTAAAAAAACTGTCTTGCAGAACCAAACGTAACAGATGTTCTCAGCCAATAATTGAAGATCATATTTAAACTGCAATCGCATATTATATGCATGGATAACTTGAGACAATGAAGAGCAAAAGAGATGAAAGACCAAACCTTAAATATCTTAGTTTCTTGTCCCCCAAAATTAGAGGCTCCAGTGGAAGGGGAACTATTCTGAACACCAAAACCAAATGGATTAGGCTTCTGCTGCTGAGTATTCGTCTGTTGAAAAGGAGCACCGGCTTGAGTACCAAATCCGAATGGATTAGGCTTCTCTTGCTGAGTATTCGTCTGCTGAAAAGGCGTTCCAGTTTGAGCACCGAATCCAAACGGATTTGCTCTTGGTTGCTGCTGCTGTTGTTGTTGTTGAGTACTATGCAAGAACTTGCATTTGTCACCATATCGACAGCTGAAAATGGGATAAGTTTCAAAATCAGATAATGGCATTTGAATGAAAAAAACGCAGAGAGAGAGAGCATACAATAAACTTCTGAAGGAAATCACAGGAAAGGAGACAAGGAATTTACACATTTGTTCCACTCAAAATTACCAACAAATCCAAAGGGAGATAATATAAAGACAACAATTTTAACAGAATCCTGAAAACCCCTCAAGCTGGATATGAATATCCATCAAAGGCTCAGTTCAACTCCCCTGTGGCGAACAAAAACATAACCTTTGTGACTATTAACACAAAACATTTCACTTTAGTGCTTCCAATGTCCGAGAGTCTCATACGTGGCGTTCCATCATCCAAGCTTATACATCCGTGGATCTTATATCATAAATTGTTCGAAGTTTTAGCCAAGTTTGTTGGTTTTTTGACATATTGTAACAAAGTAGGTGGTGAATCACAGTCATCACTGATCAAAACACAAAAATCGAAGCTCACGAAACCCTAATCACCATAATAATAGATCAAACTCAAACAAACAAACAAAAAAAAAAAAAGGAACATATGCGCAGGAGAAGTAAAAGGGTGGGGAAAGAGACAGAGAAGTATTATCACTTTCCGCGCAGGAAGTTCCTGCAGAGCTCCTTCTTCATCATCTTCCCTCGACTTGCCTCTCAGTCCCCGCCGGCGATGGCGAATGGCGTCGAGTGAGAGAAGTTGAGGAGGTGGGGTGAAACTGTGTGATGGAAGGGTCGATGTGGTTCGATTCCCGGCCGCCGGAATTCACTGGCCCTAGTTCGGCCACTATAATCGCCGGCGAGATTTGTGTTTCTTTGTTTCGGCGAGGGAAAAGAATCATCGGACGGACGCGTAAGAATAACGGTTTGTTTGCTCATCATGAAAGATTTTTAGATTCAACACAGTGATATACGGGCTGGATTGGATGATCAGATTTATGATAGTTTGGATAATTTTGAATGGTTCTCAACAACCACAAATTCAGAAACACAATATGTAAATCAGTGATAATTGATTATTATTTCAACGGCCTTAATTTTTTCATTCAATAATTAATAAACGATGTCATAAAATTTAATGTATCAAGTTTTTATGTTAACTCAAACGATGATCAAACACCAATATGTATCAATAAACGATGAACAAATCTTCTGTCACACCCGTAGGTGGCAGCATCACCCACAAATCACAAGCCATAACCCAAAATAATTACGTCCCACCCAGTAAACGACGTATAACACACACACACACCCTTGTCGTTTCGTTCACCCTTATCCGTTTCGCCACCACCAAAAAACATAACTTAAACGAACAAAACATCAGATACCAAACCCCAAAAAAGAAAGAAAGTATGAACGTCAACTCAAAGCAACCATGATTCCCTTCTCCGGCGCCGGATTCCTCCGATTCCGACCAACCGAATCCCTTCCTAAACCCTAACGGTCTCAATCCAGAGGAGCCTGACGTCGTCGTTTCGACGAGATAGGATGCAAAATGAGAACAACAAGACCGATGAACAGACACCGACGACGGCGATGGCGGCGGCGACGACAGGTGGCGGCGGAGGAGGAGGAGAAGGTGGTGGTGGTGGTGGAAGAGGAGGAGGAGGAGGTGGTGGTGGAGTGCAGTGGAGATACGCGACGAGTTTTCAGAGGGATCTGATGGCGGGGGCGGTGATGGCAGGAGTGGTGCACACGATCGTGGCGCCGATCGAGAGGGCGAAGCTGTTGTTGCAGACGCAGGACAGTAATCTTGCGATTGTTGACGGCAGGCATCGGAGATTCAGGGGGATGTTCGATTGTATTTTTCGAACTGTGAGGGAGGAGGGGTTTCTATCGTTGTGGAGAGGGAATGGGAGCAGTGTTCTTAGGTATTATCCCTCCGTCGCCCTCAATTTCTCGCTCAAGGTAACGAGACGATGATTTCGAGCCGATATGTGATGTGTTGACATTGTCTGTTTGTGTTGGATTTGGTAGTGTGGGTGGTTTTGATGTTAGGTTGTGTTGGGGAAGGAATTAGGCATAGCTGTTGGTATTGTTGTGGTGTGGATGATGAATTTGTGTTATCGGTTGATTGCTCGTTCGTGGATGTTCGTGTGTTAGGGCCGTCTGCTCATTCCAAGTGGTAAATAGAGGGGAATGGTTAGAAAAATAGGGTAGAGACGCAGTGCTGATGATGAATGTCATAACGATGGGGTAAAGTATCGTTCGGACTATGTGAGGGAAGGGATGAATCTGTATCGATTAAACAAGCTCTCATCTGTTATAGTTGACAGGTTGAGGTATACGTGCTTGGCATGCTCGCATCTAACATTAGATTGGACAGCAGGTTGTGCAGTTCCTTCTAAGCCTTGTTACTGTCATAAAATGCTTTTGTTGGTCTCGACATCCTCTAGCAACTCTTGTCCATTTGCTGGAATTTGTCAAGAAACCTAACGGTCAGCTACAGGACATGCCGTGACAAATTAAGAACCAACTTCTGGCTGTGAACCACAGTTTGTTCTCTGTGTCTCTACATTTCCTTTCATGACATCAACTTTATCATTTTCCTGTTATACATATATTACACATAGTCATGTTTTAGCGGCTGGAGAAACAATGTCCGATATTCTTTAGGATTTATTTGTATCTTCCAGAAGTCATGCCTTGTTTGTCGATTTGTCTTGCTCTATGCTTCCTAGAGTTGCCATGGAGATTTTGTGACTACCAATCGAGGGTTTTTTCCCCTATATTCTTGTGGTAGGTGCTAGTTGAATATTTACTCTGATTTCTTGGCTTGCTGTTATTTCTTCCATTTTTTCAGATTGCATGAGTTTCCTTTTGTTTTCGTACGTGAAAAGTAGACTATGTTTTGAGTCGCTGTATGTTGTTCAGCAGCTCTTAGTGTTGGTTATAGGAATCAGGAATCATTTCTGAGGTTCAGTTACTATCTTTTAGACGAAGATTGTTGTGTTGACCTGAGTTGATGAAAGTATAACTAGGACCTAGGGACAAATAACCAGGAGCTATGATAGTTGGGAACTTGAGAGAGGAGGTGCAATGTTAACTTGTGGGCAGGAAGTTGCTTGATGAGACGCATGGCAATAATATCGCCTGCGCTTTGTTATGGTATTTTTATCATTCTCTAGGTAGCAGAGTGATGGATTACAAATCAGTTTGTTTTAAATATAGAAGCTACTACATACCAAAAGCCTACTGTGGTTTTTATTCCTGTTCCTTGAATAGATTTCCAGCCGGATAGGTTTTGTAGATTATTTTCTTCTTCTTTTTTTTTTTTTTTTTTTTTTGAAGGTTTAACATCGGCTATTGCTTTAGCTGGAGTTTTAGTATTTTCTTACTTGCTTTCATGTGATTTGATGTAGTTCATTGCCTTAGCTTTAAGGTTTTTTTTCCCAAATGTTTTTATTTGATGAGAAAAGTTGTTAGATATTTTTCGTCAATGGATAATGCTAGGAGGGTACCACGTTGGACGGTATTGATTATTTCAGTACAAGATCTTGTTCTCTGCCATAACAGTGAAAGGTAACGATACCTGCTTAGGCAATCTTGGTGGGGAAGATATAAACTGCATTCTACATGGTATCTGCCCAACCTTGCAATACAGGAAAGAAAAAAGGTTTTATATCTGTGTTCTAGCTTCTGAATGATATATTCTGAAGGCATGTGAATGCTCTTTGGTTTCTGATTTAGGTGTTGTATCTGAATGTGTTATTGTTTTGAACTTTTGTTTTTTTTTTTTTTTGTTTTTTTTTTAGCTGAGGATCATGGAATTCATTCTCCTGTGTTGCTGACTGGCTCTAGGTTTTGGTGTCATTTGTTTTGAGAAAGTCTAATTGCCTCACTTTCTAGTCATTTGTTGACTATGTTAAAGTGTTGTTCAATTCATGCAGGATCTATACAGGGACATACTAAGAAATAGTGACGATGGCCCTCCAGTCATGTCTGGTACAGCTGCCAATTTCTTTGCCGGTGCTGCAGCGGGCTGTACAACGCTAGTCATCGTCTATCCTCTCGACATCGCACACACTCGCCTTGCTGCTGACATAGGACGAGATGGCACCCGCCAGTTTCATGGCATATGGCATTTCCTCAGCACCATATGTAAGAAGGAAGGGATCGGTGGGGTCTACCGAGGGCTTCCTGCTTCTTTTCATGGGATGATTGTTCACCGTAGCATCTACTTTGGAGGTTTTGATACAATAAAGGAGATCCTCACTAAAGAATCTAACCTGGAGCTGGCACTGTGGAAGCGGTGGCTGGCGGCTCAGGCTGTGACCACATCTGCAGGGTTGATTTCATATCCATTGGATACAGTCAGGAGACGGATGATGATGCAGTCAGGGCTCGAGCGGCCAATGTACCAGAATACTTTGGACTGCTGGAGCAAGATTTATAGAACCGAGGGCGTGGCTTCCTTCTACCGTGGTGCCCTCTCGAACATGTTTAGGAGCACGGGTGCTGCTGCCATTCTGGTCTTGTATGATGAAGTCAAGAAGTTCATGAATTGGAGCTCGTTGAAGCGAATATGATTGTTCTTTTTCTTGTAGGTACTCAACATGATGCAGTTAGGGTAGTTCGACACAATTGTGGAATCCGGGCTCATGCGCCTGAGATGGCGGCTTGTTTGATGACATGATATACTTCATGTTCCATGATTCTTTTTGTAGCCGAATATAGGGAGTGTGATTCAATAGTATGCGTCATTCGTGTTTCCTTACACGTTCGTATTGAATTCTGACAGAAGATTTTAAGTTCAGATTTTGGTTAGTAATGAAGTTTAGATGTTGTTCAAGCTGACACTTGGACAATTTCGTTGTGAGGTGGATTTTGACATTTTGTGACTAATTGCATCCGGAAACCGTATTTCTCTTGTTTGCGATAGAAATAAGAGTGTATATATTTTAAATCCTCTCTCCCGATCTTATCCATGACGAGAGTCTTGTTTATCCCATAATTTGTTGTTGATATGTGTGTAAAATGGAATTGTATGTTTAATTTAAAATTAGTTAATATAGTTGATTTTATATCATTAAAAAAATTCTTGAAAAAGATTTTATGACATAAAATCATTGGTACAGAATCTTTTCTTTTATAATATAAAATCAGTCAATATGATTTATTTTAAATCAGTCTTATAAATTCTTTATAAAATTCTCTAATCTCTCTAAATTTAAATTACTAATTTCATCAATTAATGTGATTTGTGACAAATCCGTCATAATATTACTCCCCGTCCCAATTTAAATATAATATTTTATTTTATTTTTATTAATTTTAATTTTTTTACAACACTTTCGAT
Source organism: Drosera spatulata (assembly GCA_035668315.1). Taxonomy (NCBI): domain Eukaryota; kingdom Viridiplantae; phylum Streptophyta; class Magnoliopsida; order Caryophyllales; family Droseraceae; genus Drosera; species Drosera spatulata. Next base: position 29,498 of record JAOVYX010014544.1, read on the forward strand.
TTTCACATAAAAAAAATATCAAAACAATCATCATCATCCACTATCTTCCATCATACTGCTATAGTAAACCTCATTATCATTAAAAAAAATACTGTACTTTTTTTTATTAAATTCCATAAAAATTTAATACACATAAAATTATGTGTCGGATCAAAATGTTTCACTTAAATTAGAACGGAGAAAATAATACTTTTAGTTTCCCTTGAGGCAAAGTGATTGACAGCATATGAAATTCAAGGACGCAACATGCGGAATGACACAAAATCAAACTTCATTCGTCTCATTCAAATTATAACCTTAATATATATATATATGTAATAAAGTTATTTATGTTATAAATCGTCAACGAGACGATTAAATATCATTTTATATAAAATTATTTTAAAACACTAATGATAATTTAAGTTGTGCACTAATATTTTCTCCAATATCACACTTCCCCCGTCCCGAATAAATTACAATACATTACTAAAAATGAATGTTTTATATAAATTATAATATTTTTATATTTAATAACCTTAGAGCATCTACAACAGTTGAAAAAAATTCAACCTCAAACTTTAAAACAACCATAAAATCTCTACAAATAAAGCCTCTCAAAGCGTTTGGACTTCACAATGATGCATGCTTGTTTCACTCAGAAATGATGCATTGCCTGTTTCACTCAGAATTTAAAGGAACTCTATCGGGAACTCCTCTGTCCGAGTCTTGTGTTGACAGGTTCAAAATCACTGGTACCACAATCTTTATCATGCCAGCTCTTTCTCCATTATTTGCTGACTTTATTTTTTTTTTCCTTTTCTTGTATTTTATTTTGGTGTGGGTTGCTCAAACTTTTCATTGTATCAAAAATAAAAAATAAAAAATCTATGAGTCTCTATCAATCTAGGTTGATTTAGTGATGTTCGACTTAATTTTCTTGTTGAAGATTTTGGGTTCGAATCCCAGTAACCTCAAAATGCAGGTTGGTCACATCCGTTGACTTCGGTCAAAGTTTGTTCTAATAATGTTCGACTCAATCTTTTTCTTAAAAGTCTTGGATTTGAATCCCGCTAACCTCACCCTCTATTTTACATTACATCAATTTCTTCATTATTATTTTTTTCTTCTTTTTATCCATTCACAATTTCACTCACCCAAGGACATTTAGGAAAAACCACACAAAGTCAATGCATTATTTAATTTTCATATGAAGTCAATATAAGTAATTTATCTGAAATGAAAAGATTAATTTTGTAACGCCCCGATTTTCAAGTCCTTTTCTGAAAATCCTCATGACATTACTGTCGTTAGGATCCCACAAACCCTAGCCAGACAATTCAACTTAACTCGATTTAGAATAAATCCAAATGAAAATACACTTAAAGTATTATCAAATTACATCCACAAGTTTATTTATTTATTATATATTAAAGCAGCAGAAATTTAGAAATGTTATCCCAAGCATTAATATTACAAACATGATCATAACTTAAATCAAAATCCGTCCTCAAGTCTTACACCTGAAAAGATGAAAATCAAGAAATAGAAGAAAAGTAACGCTGTGAGCTATACGAGCTCAGTAACGTGCCGGTCCTCTTTTCTGGAGAAGCACAAAAAGAAAAGAAGAGAAAACAGTCTGTCTTAAAACCAAAACAAAATCAGTCATGCAATTAACATTCATGACAGATCACAAATATCCTCTTATTATCACTGTGACCTAGGCCAAACATATAAATCCATAGCTTTTTCTAGAAACTTAAAGTCCGGGGTCACTCGAAATAGGGGATCAATCTGTAACGACACCCAAGGGTCTTCTACAGCGAGATACCCCACAACCTGACAACCTCACAGGATTGTCTACGCGTATAAGATGATTAGTTGCAACTATTCATCCCTGTACAGTTTAACCTGACATTTTCCCCAAGTCACAGTGTAACAACTCAGTAGGATTAACAAACTCGAAGTTTAACCTCACCTCTCATGAATTCATTCCTATTTTACATGTTCATCTTTTACATGACATCATTTATAGGATTAATCTGTATTAACCCTAACCTTTTGTTCTTTATCGTGTGCCAAACCTGTAAACCTACCACTTGTCTTTATCACATCCATATATCGTACAGGGTTAACGGAGAAAAACCTATCCAAATCCTAGCATTAGGACTATAAATGTTAGGTTATCATGAATTGCGATAAGCTACAAGTGCTACCACACCATCATACAATAACACAGAAATGCAAACATAACACAGTACAACATCACAC
>JAOVYX010014555.1:0-31746 GCA_035668315.1 Drosera spatulata
CCCCAAAAGAAAAAAAAAAAAAAAAAAAAACAGAACCAAAGCTAAGTCCATATCAGGACCATATACGATACCCGAACAGACCATATAACAACAACAATATACTGTAAAAATAACGCTGTTTATGTCATATACGTCGGCAGAGGGGGGGCTTTGCCGCTGGTTCATGAACACGCCACTGCATCAATCACCTGCACAGTCAAACAAGCAGAATTCAGTAGCAGTCAAATTAATATTGTTTTCGTTCAAAAATAAATAAAACGACGTATTTTAAAATTATTATACAATAATTAAATATTATTATTTTATAAAATTATCATAAAATAATAATAATAAATTAAATTATAAATTTTAATTTTATATCGATCAAAGAAATAACTTTCTTCCATTGTTAATAACGAAAACAAAATATTTTCGTTTTTATAAAATAAACAAAACATTTTAAAACAGGTATTGTTTTTAATTTTTTTACTAACAAATATGCAAACTTGTAAGCTGATGAAATTATATTTAAATGGGATCGATGGTCCTGGTTGGGCATACGTGTCTATAAAGTACATGTGACCAGGACCAATTTTAGGACACCTGTCCCTTAACATGTCTAGAGCAGGTCCCCTCCTTGAAGACTGAGCTAATAAGCTGAACTTTTTGGCCCACAGTATAGGAAAAAGGGTCGTTATCTGTTTGGAGCTGTGTGAGTACATAAAGTATTTCTATCGTGGATTGACGTAGACGAATTCAAAATTGATTCGATCACGAGGATTGAGAAGGGATGACGAGGGACCGATTCGATTTCTCGAATGGATCAAAAAATAATCAAATCTAAATCTCACATGAATTAATATAACAAAATTAATAATTAATCAATTTTCGATCTTAGATTGAACCCCTTAAAAAATCCATCTCCCATTACAGTCACATACGGAATCGGTGCTGTTGTGAAGGGGAACCAAATCTGAACTTCACATGATAAAACATGTGTGCTGTCAAATTAAGGCATTGGTTTAATTTGTTCTGTTTCTGGTCCACTTTATTTGCTTTCTCTCTCTTTGGGGAATTTTGCTTTCCGTGCTTGAATAGACTATTGAAAGCTGAATTGCTCCTTGCAGTGTATGTTGAACGATATTTTCAAGCCAAAGGGGTCACTCCAGTGAATAAAGGAATATGGGAAGCTATACATAAATGGATGGATCTCCTTGCTTCATTGAAGCTAGAATGAGCCCTGTAATGTGATTTGCTTTTGAATCAGAATCATGTTCAATGTCCTTGAATGGCGCCAACCACGGGTCGGTCAGATTTGTGTAAGCATATGGGAGCTGAGGTCACAACATATATATATTCAGAGTCCATCAGTCTTCAGTCTTCATGCTATGGGATTAGATCCAAATAACGTTCTTACATCTTTTATTCACAGTTCAAAGGCGTCATCTGCCAAAGGTCGAAAGTTTGGATGTCAAGAATGATTGACGCCCAGTGATATACAACCATTCTCCTGAACCAAAACGTCAGTGTTCGACACCTCCTAACGATTTGCCTAGTTTATCTGAGTATATTGCCTTATTGATTTACCAATTTGAGTTGATTCTTTTGTTCCCATTTCTCAAAATTTCTTATTTTCATCATTCACAGACCTTGTTCATTGAAAAAATTATGTGGATGTAGTTGTTATTGTTCTCGGGACTTCCAAGTGGAAATTGCCAAGTAGCAAGCTAGCCACTGGGAGCGGCCATATTCTAATATGGTTTGGGTTTTACTTATTTGGGCTATATATGAGTGTCTGACCCAGCCCTTTTGTTTTGGGCCTTGAGCCCAATATGAGTACTTCAATCAATTCAATCATCCCTGTAACCACTGTTGCAGGACAACTTGATTTGGCCAAGGCGAGGATGCAAAAACCAAACTCATCATGAGTCAATTGTTTTCTGCACATTTGGCTTCGATGCATATGAAACTCTGAGATCTGACTTATCAAGCACCTGCCCTGCCCATATTAATTGTGATATCAACAGTTTACGGAGGGATCAATTCACTAAGTACTTCAGTTACATTTTGATCGCATGAATGATTTTAGGATAAAATAAAATAAACTATTCCATAAAAATAAAAATATGAATAGAATATATGATTAATTTTCTGTTCGTTTGTTTGGTAATAATTACTTTTTTTATTTTTTATTTTTGTTTGGATGACAATGATGTCCGGATCAGCACGGGTAAAGTTTTGACCGAAATTAACGAACGTGGCCAAAATGGATTTTGAGGTTAGTGAGATTCAAACCCAAGACCTTCAAAAAAAAGATTGAGTCGAACATCACTGTATCAATCCACATTGGTTTGTTTGTTAATAATTATCCATAATCAAAAAATGACACAAATATACTTGAATTATCTAAATTACCCCTGATACAAATTTGAAATTTCAATTACTGGAATTGTTCATCTTCTTCCCCTTGACCTATGACGAAACCCTAGCCGCCTATGGAGAACGGGCACCAGGGAACCGAGAGGAACAATAGGAAGCTGCGGCAAGCACCAGGGGCAACGGCGAGCACCAGAGGATGATGGCCGTGCACCAATTTACCTCCTAGCAGTTGGTTCCCGAAGACGAGAAGAAACGGCCGACGACGAGGACCATTTTCCGACGACGATGGCTATTTGCATAATTGCAACCATGAGGAGCACCTGCTGGTCACGAAGGCAACAGCGGGTGGGGACGACTACGACGAACAGAGAGACATGGAGACAACGACAAGAAGGGGGGTACAGAAGTCTTCAGCAAAAAATTCATTCCTTTTCCAGGATGAATCATTGATTCCTGGGGTGTGGACAAGGAATCAAAAAGGGTGATTTTGATGGAGTTTGAATCCTTCCTGAATCCCCTATTCCAACTCAATAACCCAACCAAACATTGTTTTGGTTATTCCGTCCGAATGGCCCTTTCCATTCCGCCTTTCATTTCGGCAAACCAAACACTGCTTTATTTTTGCAATCAACCATTAACCTCACACTCACTCGGTCCAATAAAATTTACAATAGATTAATTTGATATATATATCGATGTAAAATTTGACAGACATATAATGACGATCAAAAACAGTTTTTTTGAGCATCAGTGATTGTGTAAATTAAGTATTTTAATCTAATATATATTACGAGACGATCGCACATGATTTGATATGAAAACGAGGTTTTATATTCATACGTATATAATAATATAAAATATGTATGTGTTGTTAGTTTCGTGGGACGGAGGGAGTAGTAATTAACGGTTTAGAGGGTATCAAACTGCCTGTATGTACACGCAATCCAACTCTTTACAAATCTTCATTCACAAGAAAGACAACTCGGGTAGCTATGTCAAGTACAGAATCTGGGTCTTCCTTCAAAGCGAACAAGCAATGGCAATGCACATGATTTAAAGCTCTGTGCATCCCAGGATCTAGCGGCTAAACGAACCCTTGATGCGGTCTACGCTCTCCCCCATGGATGACCTTGAAGACAACATCAAAGGGTTTGATTATAAGGACTTCCAGTTCTGATAGACGCGAACTGATAAACAATGCATCTAACTTGACCTAAACGGCCATAGAATCTGAAAAATAGAGACTCTTAACTTCAGACTGCAGATCAAGTACATGTAATAAAGATCCAAAACAGCTTCATTTCTACTGGATCTTCTTCCAAGCAGAGAAACACCAAAATCAAATTATACGTTGAATTACGATTATAGATTCTTTATCATTGTCATATAATACATAGCTCCTAAACTGTCTCTAGATCCTAAGAATCCATAATCTTACCCTTCACGCACTACCCTTCCGATAACTCGAGAACCAAACTCAACCTCCCATCCAAATGCTCGACTTGTGTTAGGAAACCAGTATGAAGCACGCTACACCATTGTCGAATCACTACAATCTAATCTGTTAACAGCCGCTAAAACATCTCTCGTTACTCATCGGTCATCAAAATCATTTGACATAGTATAATACCTCAAGGAAATGTTTAAATGATTTGATAGTATTACCAATACCATCAAGGTGCACCTTTCTTTTCGATAACCCAGGACGTGCGTGAGTGATGCCAAACCACACTGAAAGGACTAATATTGATCTGTGGGGCCAGTTGTCAACCTGGAGAGCGGTTCTTGATGACGATCTGATAGTAAGGATTTGACCGGGACGTTACACATAGCTATTCTATTCCATTCCATCAATTCAGGGAATGGGAACATCAGCCAACATTTAAAAGGAAGCAGCTGAAGACAATAACGATCATGTAGAGCCAAGGACAGAGAAAGATTATATCTATAGACTTATCTCAGCTTGAGGTATCAGGCGGCTTTTCTTGAGTGAGCCTGAAAACTCTCATCGTTTTACTTGAAGAAACAAACTCAACCTTTGCTTGATATGTCTCAATAGTGCAACCACCATCAGCATCCTTCTCCTTCAACTCAAGGGTAAGATAATTGGCTACCCTTACCCCCTAGTGCTCATATACCTTCAGAATCTTCACAAGCTCTAGGCCTTCCCTAAAGGGGGAAAGTCAAGAGGAGGGCACCCAAAAAAAAAATAAAAAAAAATCCAAGATAACAAGCAAATTTAAAGAGTGAGGAAGGTATACATTCTCCTGATTGTATCGACGGATAGCAAAATCAGCCACCTCCACAAACGCTTTGAATTACTCCTTCTCTGTAATATCGCGAAATTTTGATATTAAATATATTATAAAAGATAACTCTATTTAAACGTATGAATAATAGAACAAATATGTAACGTTAAACATAACGTTATAACGGTGTAACGTATGTGTTTAACAAATGTACGTATTAAATATAACGTGCATGCGACATTACATTGTTACGTTATAACGTTATAATACACGCATTTGGACTAATAAAATACAGTCCCGTAAACATTCGAAAGTTAGAAATAATTTTGCCTATTTGCAAGAATATTTTTCGATATAATAAAAAAATAAAATATGGATAAAAATAAACTGACAATAATCAAACGAGAGAATTGAAAATATTTAAACTCCCTCCCACCAATTCTCCTTCCCCTGTCACCATTCACGCTCTGTTGAAAATCTCCACGCACGCCTCGCTCGTGAATCCCACACACGTCTCTTCATCACCTCAATCCCTCCATCACCAGATCACTCAGCCTTCATCCCTTTCCCTTCGTCTTCATCCTCTGCAAACCAAACACACATCCTTGTCAGCAACCTCAGCTCATAGCTGCGCCAAACACCATCGCAGCCATTGATCACCAACAAACCAAAAACCTCACCACCACTGGCTCACCATCATCACTCATCAAACACAATCGCCATCAACACCTGTTTTCGACAGCAGCAGCAGAGGCGACAAGGCCACGAAGCAAGGGGAGTTTGCCACATCAGAGGATGGAGGACAACAGCAAACGAGACGAGGAAAAACCGAACATTTGAGGTAACCAAGCCCGACATCACGTCTTATCTTCATTCCTGAATCTGACGTTGTTTGTGCACCTTTGGGATCTTATGTATGCTGAAATGAAATCAAATATAGCGTGCTATATGTCGTAAAATTGATGCGTGGAGGATTTTTGTAGGTGTTCGATGAAATATCAGTGTTTCTGGCGAATCAGCACCGTCGCCCCCGCGACGGGCATGATCGCGTCCGCGACCCAACAAATTATAACCCCCCGACTTTCATTACTTATTAATGATATATATGACGTCATTGTTGCTGGAATCAATGTCCCAATCAGGCAAAAATTATACATCCTGACTTAGCCATAAGAAATAAACTAAGTTCACTAATACATCATTAGTTTAGAAACTTTTGATGCACTCAATCATTACTCAGAATATCACGTTCGCTGCGAAATTTACATCCAGCATCAAAACTTATATCACACTTCTCTCCAAATCTTACTTCTGTAACAAAGAGAAGAGAAAAGACACAAAAAATAGTAACCGTGAGTTATACGAACTCAATAACATGTCGGCCCCTTACCAAGGGTTACACAAGAGAAGAAGATAATAAACATAAAGAAATGACCACTTGGGTCTTTTGTTCCAGCACTCTGTAATTATCATATCAATCTGGCATTGGCAATTATCATCACAAGCATACCAATTAATGATTCATCCTAATCACATAAACACACTTAACATCACGTAACAATGTTCGAAACCATGCGTTCATCGACACTACAGACATTATCGACATCATTTATTACCGTCATACCTTTTATGGTAATGACAGTCAAGACCTCCATATCAAACAAAATGAGACAATGACACTGTGACATGACAGGTCCCCAGTCCAAGTCTCACGCACTACTGCACTTAACAGTTCACTCAAGACTTCGATATACTTATCATCAGGCCAATCACACAGAGACGACAGACAATTAATACCCTCAATTTTATTATTGTGTCCTTGACGAGACTTATTTAATTTCAATTTATCAAGCTTTATTCAGTTTTAGGAAAAGGAACATCCACGAAAGAGTATCAGCCAAATAGGAACCCTGGGTCTCCTGCAGTGAGATATCCTTATACCAAAAGGTCGATGAAAGAATGTCGCTACCAAGTCACTGTATAATACATGTGACAGACACAACGCTCTTTGTGTTTTATACCACGTTGTTATCTCATCAATTTATGTATTTATACTCTTTTCACACATTCACCCTCATTATACCAACAAACAAGACATAACATACATCATGCGAAAACACTCCACAGCATTCATTATTTAGCACATAGTACACAATAGTTACAGACAGTATTTTACGTCAGCCACATTTACTGACTAAGTCCGGAGATTCCAATGCATATTATTATACTCAAGGTATAATAACATGCATCGTCACACATAATAAATCTAAACGTTATTTTTTATCACAGTTCTTGACATGCACACATTCAGCCTCATCCTTAAGTGGCGATGAGCAGCGTCTCCAAATCCTATAATATAATAGAATATGCATATTAAGACACACCTTTGTGAATAATTATTCACGTTATGAAATTACGTATATTTATTCATACTTCTTGAAAAACCGTCATAGTAATGTTATGTGGTGATGCCAAGTTTTGATAAAAAAAATTTCATACTTATTTTGATTGAGAATTAAAATGATGATTTTATGTATTTATCATCATTAGAGATGTTTATGAACATTTGGAGTCTTTCGGGGTCAAAACGGTTCATTTTTAGATTCTGTACAACACTTCGACGCGTTTAAATCTATAACTTCTCTTATACAGCTTAAAAAATCATTTCAAAAAATTCTACATAAACTACACTTCATAATCTTTCTATTAAATTAAAGTTTTCATCATAAAACCCTGCCAATAATAGCAGTTAATTAGTTCAAGTTTATATTTTTTTGCTAGTTCAAACAGTTTGATCTTACTTCACTAATTTACTGATAACTCTTTATATACAACTCCAAATAATTATTTGTAAGCTGTTCTGTAAACTATACTTTCATATCTTTTCAGTGATATAAGGATTGTCTCATAAGTATTACTATATAATTTCTTACAAAGTCATAAATTCATCTCTGTAATCAATTTTTTACAGATTGATATATCCGTACGTTTTGATTTATAACTTAAGATTCTCAACTTCGAATCATATTTTTTTTTTTTTTTTAGAAACTAGACATGTGCAAATAATACATATATTAATATCAAAATTCATCAACGAGTATACCATTTTGCATAAAATTTCTAACCAAGCGGATTACCTTTCGCTCAATGGTGGTAACGGATTCTCGTCGTATTCGTCTTTTCATCAAGCTTATTCTCATATCCTTATACGTCTCCTTCCTCTCTTTCCTTGTCTAACTATAATCTGATATAGTAATTGTGTTTTTGCAGAAGATTTGAAGGAAGAAAATGACTTGTATATATAGAGAATTGAATTAACTAAAATAATTTAAGTGGAGAGTTAGTGGTTATTTAGTGGGGTTTTAATAGAAAATTATTTTAATCTAAGTGGAATATTAAGAAAAATAAGTGACAAAATTAGGTTTATGTCATTTTCATATAAATACGGTATTTTCGTATTAAGTCCGTATATTTCCGTATTTACGTATTAAGGTTGTATTTTATTCATACTTTGTATTCTTTTCTTATTATATCATCAAACAATTCTTTTAACCTCATAAAATAAATTAAAAGATACGATTATTTACTATTTACGTTAATTATCCTGAAACTAAATTTTATGCAATTTTTTTGGATCCTTACCCTATTTTGTCATGATTTTTGATAAACGAATTTTATAACCCCGTGTATAAATTATAACGTTCTGTAATAGATTATTTTTTTATTATTTGAGATAATAATTTATCAAGAGATTTTCGGGGTATTACACAAATTCCCAAATTCCTGGAATTTAAACTGCCGCGTCCGCGACTTGGGTCACGCCCGCAACTGGTCCAGGTTGCGGCCGTGACGGGGCTCTGTCTTGAGGACAGAACGTCCCTACGCATCAAACATCATTTTTTTTTCTAACGAGTTCCGTCAGGGGGCGCTGCGCCTTTGGACCCCGTCTTTGGTGAGCGTAGCGCACATTCGTCGTGAAAGATTAATATAAACGCGTGTATCAGGTACATGAACCTTATATATAGAAATGGATATTAAATATGCATGTATGAACACTGCTAGATGACATCATCATAACGCATACGTGAGAAAGAATTGAAACGAGTTTAGGATTTACCCTGCAGGACATACGAATAAACGAAATGCAAATCAATGATGAACACTTAATCAAATATGAAGGGTGAACACTATACATGATCCATGAACTGTCAAGTCATCTGTCGCATTCCTCCGAAGATGTGTTGTAGGCTGTATCCCATGCTGTCGTGATCTCATCGACTGAAACTATTGTGAAGAAGGTCGAACATGATGTCTCTTCTTGAAAATCTTTATCGAATGTCAAGTAAAAGTCATTGAGACTGAACTCTAGCTAATCTTCTTGTGTCTTGAATTCAGAGTCTATTTGTTGAAAACTCTCGAGTCATTGGCCCATGCTAACAAAAACGAAGCATAAGAAACGTGAAATCATATAAATACTCACACGTAAAATGACATATTTATTTTTCTAAAAAGTATAAATGTTTTACTGGTACTCATCGATTCGCCATAGTCAGGGGAGTACCCTATAAATGTAAGGCATATGCTCTAGGTTACTGAGTTTCATACTCACGGGTTATGTATTCCGTTTGCAGATGAGATAACAGACGATCAGTGAGGACGTTAGTCGCCTTATGCATTTTGGGAGATATTGGGATGAAACCTGTAGACATTTTGGATATGAAATAATGCCATGTACTAATCATGTCGTCAAACTATGTAATTAAATATTTTCCGCACCACTGATGTAAAATGACTTGTAATAGCTGAGCAATTTGAACTGAAGCATCACAAGTATTTTTCTTGACTCTCGATACTTTCAGACCCATTTGGTTTGGTTAGTCTCGTCATGAACCGAGTTAGTGATGGCTTAAAGTCACGTGTCCTATCAGCGAAGTTCGGGACGTTACACCCCCGCATCATGTCGGTCCACAATATCAAAAGCCTATATTACAAGGAGAGCACGATCGCATTGTCTTAGATAATTCAGACATGACTAGGAGACAAAACCTAGCATTAGGTAGAGGGGAAATCAAAATGCTGAATTATGTGTATCTTAGTCCCCCAAAACATCAGAGAACCCTAAAAAAGAGATGGTTTGTCGTTTACTGTGTTTAATATGGTTCGACACGGAAAAAAAGTTGAGTAATTAAATATATACTAGAATACTGTCTCGTACGTTACACGGATGAAAAATTATAATTAAATAACAGTGTTAAATGACATATAACATAAAAAAATCGATAGATTTCTTTCACTTTCATAAATTGGTGCTTAATTTTTTTTTTATTTTATGTTTTTGTTTATTTTATGTGAAATATATAACTTTGTGTATTATTTTTACTTTTTAAAAAGACTTTGTTCTAATTTTTTTTTAAATACTAGATGATTTTTGCGTATTTTGATTTTATTTTCTTATTTTTAAAATTTTGTCTTTAATTTTAAGATGAATTATCTAAACATACAAAAATATGTAAAACATATCAAAAATATACACATGAAATCAAAAGTCCAAAAAAAAAAAAAACGCAACCCAAAATACCAACTGATCTCCCTCGTCGTCCTCCTCCTCCTCTTCTTCTCCCTCCATCATCACCACCACCGCTCCTCCGCAATCGATTACCACCTCTGCCGTCGACCACCACCATTATCTTCGTTGCTTGAGAGTGGGAATTTGATCGTTGCTTGGGGTATTACACTCTGATCCCTTATCGTGTGGTCATTGATGGTTTCGTGATCAACGAGCACAAAATGAACAACTCCCGGATCAGAAAACAAAAAAGGATCATGATGATTAGATATATATTATATTAGAATATTAGATTAGTTTTTGTTAAAAAAATTAGATTGTTTTTGTTTTTTTATTAGTTGGTTTGCCATTTTACATCGTGATGGTTCGAAGAGGATGGTTCGACACGTAAAAGAAATTATGTAATTAATTAAATGTATATATATTATATTAGAATATTAGATTAGTTTTTGTTTAAAAAAATTAGATTGTTTTGGTTTTTTTATTAGTTGGTTTGCCATTTGACATCGTGATGGTTCGAAGAGAATGGTTCGACACGTAAAACAAATTATGTAATTAATTAAATGTATATATGTATATATATATTAGGGTACTGATCTATGCGCTGTACGGGAAAATATCATAATCATAGATATTATATATAATTATATCTATGTAAATTAAATAAAATGAAATTTAATGGTCGTTTTACATAATCAATATAACCCGATTAAAATCATATATTATGTTAAAAATATAACTTGATGACTTTTTGAAATAAGTTAACATTTATTGATAAATTGATCCAAGGTTTTTATTTTATATATTACTATTTCTATGCATTGGTTACATTATATTATTCAAAATCGATTTTAATAATCATTCTAAAAATTGGCTCATGAAATATACTATTGATAAAATTGTTGTGGTTAGATTGTTAGAAGATAAAAAGTTCTAACATGATATAGGGATCGTTTTGATTAGATTTGTTACTAAATTATAGTTGTATAAGAATTAATTTTAAATTTGCGTTTTTTTAAATGAATGTATAAAATTTATAAGAAGTAATCATTTTTGTTTCAGAATTTGTACATATGATGTTAAAATTTTATTTATTTATTTATTTATTGATACTTTTGATCAAATAATTATGTTAGATCTGATACTCATTCTTAAAATTTAATCTTAATAACTTAACTCGTAATAAAAAATTAGATATTTAATTGGTAAAGATTTTGTTTTAGTTTAAATAAAACAAAATGTAATGACATACCGTCATATCGTTTACATACGGATGGTTCGTCATCTGAACTACAATATTAACCCGTGCGCTGCACGAAAAAAATAAAGATAATATAAACAAATAGTTTTAAACTTATCTATATAGATTAATGTATATTGAATGTGATAGTTTTTTTTTTGAGTTATTATTTTATTATACTAAAAGACGATTTACTGTTAGGGTTTCTTATAATTGTTTCTTTATGAATGATTTTACATATATGATTATTATATATTTTTTATTTGAACCAAATATTTTATGTTAAATTTGAGATATTAATTGTTGATCAAAATTTAATCTCGATCATTCAATTCATAATCAAAGGTCATAAATTAATTAGATAAGATTCTGTTTGTTTAAATAAAATAAAATTACTTGATTATCCATTAAAATTTTTAAATGACAATAATACCATGTCATATCGTTTGCTGTTTGTCGCTATTTGCCGTGCTTAAAAGCGACTGGGTAATACGATATATATTAGAATATTAGATTATATTAGATTAGATGTTTGGGTAATTATATATATAATAGATTAGATTACTATCTTTGGAAAAAAAAATGAAAACAATAAAAACATCACGTACTTTGATTCAAAATTTTTATTTTCTTTTTAGAGAATAAGCATAAATCATATCGTTGGTAAATTACTCCCTTCGTCCTAGTAACGTTGTAATATTGCATAGTAATTACATCATTCATTACACATTTCGATGCGTTATTTTTTAGTAGTAAACGATATGGTACGAATGTCATTTTGTCTCAGGGTTATAGTTTATGACATATATTATGTTTGACGTTTCACTGTAAATTTATAAAAAAATATTGTTTGCTCGTCCTGCAAATCATTGCTTGTGCCATCTTTTTTTTGATTCATGTGTATAAAAAATGCAATCTTTTTGAGACGGATGAAGAATATAGAAAGTACCTTGTTTGAAGATATAGACATGACAATGGTCTCAACTGAACCAGAAACAAAACCGATCCGAACCAGAGGCGAATTTGGCAGCCACTGTTCTGGTTGCGGTTCCAATTGGAAACCGTGATCGAACTGTCATATAAGATTAAGATCGAACTGTTATATAAGATTAAGGTTTCGATTTCCAATTAATAACCAGAACCGGAACCATGGGGATGAAAAGTCTAAAATTACCTCCACAAGTGATGTCAAAATCTTGCAACCGAGGTATGAAAAAGGGATTGCTTGATAATCTAAGTACACAAAAGAGAACAAAAGCTGGCATGGATCATTTACTCTGTAAATATGTAAATCTACGATTAATGAACGACTGATAAGCAAATTGTTATCACAAATACAGTTTTCAAACGAAAGTAATTACCCTCATGCAACCTTAGGTTCTCATGCGAGAAAAGCGTGATCATCACCATGAAATGGTTGAGCTCTGTCCATGAAATTGACACTAACACTAATTGATCAGGTGAACGTGTCGCGATTCATTAACCATAAACGGTCTCACAACTTTGCGATATGATGTTAGCATCCTTGTCTTTCGTCAAAGATGAGACCTTAAAATCACAAGTGACGGATAATTCCTTGTTCTCGGTCGACATCCATGTCTTCAACTTCAAAGGCACATTCATTTTCAATCTAAGCTCGATCTCCTCCTTCTTCTCCTTCTCGTTCTTCTTCTTCTTCTTATCCGTCTTGGCCTGCCCCTTCAATGTCAACGTGTCCTCGAGATCCTTGGGCAACTTCCCTTTTACAGTAGCCACGATTGTAACATGGACCTTGTCGACTCCCTTTCCTTCTTGCTCGAGCAAAGGCGACTCCCCTTTCCCCAACTCACTTCCCTTATGAAGAAACCTCGTCTTTCCCTCCTCATAATATAACTTAATAACACTATTAGGATTCCTCGCCTCCAGGAGAACGTCGTACCCTGATGGATGCGAAGTCTTAGACGAACCATCCTTCCCATATTTGATCACCAAGTGCTTGATCTCGAAATGAGGTACCACAGGTTTAAGCGTCAAGGTATAGACCGCGGCAGAAGCAACCCCCAAAAGCGTTAATATCAAAACCGTCAGGACGCTGCAACAGATACAACGTTTGCAAGGGGAAGTCTTCTTACGTTCAGGGTGACGATAACGTTTAACAATCTCAGCATTCTCGGGAGGAGGCATACGGTATATCTGATCCTTAGGGATCTGGATCACATATGTGCCATGACTATCTAAGGACTGCACCAACTCCAACGTCCTCCCCTCGTCACTGTCTCCTGTGGCTCCTGGTGGAAGAGGGAGGGACGATGAGGTGGGATTGTCGTCGTGGTGGGGTGGAATCCGCTCCCCCATTGAGGAAATGGGGAGCGATTCGTGGTGCAATGAGGGATATGTGAGGAAGGTTTAGATGAATTATTAGAAGAGGAGGGAAAATATTGGAGAGGGAAAAGGTGATGGTTGTTTTTGTTGCATATTGGGTGGGAGATTTGGTTGGCGGAGAGTTGGCTGAAATGGTGATGTTTTGGGGAAGAGAGAGACACGAGGAATTCATGAAAACCAACAGCAATTTCTCGCCATTTTTGACTTCAGCAAATTTCCCTCCAACATTCCAATGTTACTTCTTAGTATAATGCCGTAAAAGGAGTTATATATAGTTTATATATACTACAAGAAAAAAACAGTTTATCTACGGAAGAAAGTCGTTGGAAATAGGAATTAGCCATTTCAAAAATAGAATTTCCAATGGTTTTCTTTTCCAGTGAAAAAATGTCATCGAAAAACAGCTGGTTGGCATGAGCCATGAGATAATGGCACAATCACTTACTACCAATCACCTGAGCAGATAAGCTGGACAGAGGAAACTTAATCGACTTCATATAAGAGGAGTGTATAGACGTAATATTATGACCTCAAATGGTGTCAAACCCCTTACAACATGATTAAGATAAAAATGTTTATCAATGAATTAACCATTCCTGACACAACATAATGACCATGACCATGAAGAGAAAACCCTTTTCTAGATCAATCAAGAATGATGTAAACGGTAAAGATCTTGATTAGATCTTCATAGAAACTATAGATAAGAGCACGTATCTGCACATATATGCATCAAAACATACCAGAAAAGACTTATAGGCTATTAGTTATAGCAACCAAAACTATGTCTCAACCCATTAACCTAAATCAACACTATAATGGACCGACCTACACCTGACAACATTACTTTATATCATCGATTCTAGAATCAACTCATTTGTGTTCTCAACATCGAACCATTGGAGTCTAACATCAATATCATAGATAACACGAATGATGCAAATAATTAACAAAAGCACATAAACATAGAGACGTGAGAAAGACGACGATGATGACTACACCTTGAATTTATGCTAGGGTTTTGACGCCGGGAGAGGGTTTCAAGTGCGGGAATTTCTTTTCTGGACTGCCTCGTAAATTCGAGACTTGTTTGTTATAGAAACAAGACTAGTTTCACCACTTCAGCGAAAACCATTATCCTTTGTTTGTTTGTATGATGGGACTATTTCATCTCGGAACTAAAAGAATAATCTAATCAAAGGAATAATTTCATGGGGATGGGTGTTGGAGAGATAAAATAATCCCTTAGATAGAAATGGAATAATACGAAATCAGTTATCCTTATATCAACTGTCTAGTTTTATTTCAAATTTCACAAATTTAGTCCTGCGCACAAACAATTCTAGATTGTTATTGCATCTTGTGTGATTGCTCCGATTTAGTCTTAGAATTATCAGTTAGAGTTTCATTGCAAAACAACTTTTGTTTATTGCATTCAAAATAAAACGGGTATTGTAAATGAACAGTCTGTTCATACCTTGAAGATTTGACGAATATAGAGGAACTCCTCCTATAGAGTCTGAGTCATCGCATGGATCATCAACCGATCATATGAATAATTTTCACCAAAAATGATAAGAACTACGTTTTCTCCTGTGCTTCAGCTGTCCTCTTGGTACACATAGGAGTATAATGCAGAGGACGAGAAAAGAACTTGAGCAGAAAGGTTGAAACGAAATTCGAGCATTAAGACAAAAGCATGGGATGGTCGACACGGTAGAAACTTACAAGAGCACAGTCCACCACAGCAAGTTTAAAGTATAAACTTCACGATCACCCCATATTTCAGTTAAGATCACAAAACTTAAGTTACATTGCAGATCAAGAACTTCAGCACAGGATCGATCAATGCCAGATAACTACGCATCCCTCGCGGATTCAAACCTCTCAACAGGCACAGACAACAAATGCCGAGTCCTCATAGAATTGATAGCCCTAGCAGGATTTAGGCTCTTCGGGTAATCATAACGAACTGCATAGAATACTTGTACAAATGCCGAGTATTCTTACAGTTCGTTATGGTCCTGCACTTGTACAACCTCCTCTGATCCTCCGTCAACGCTTGCACCCTCTCGTCAGGGTAATCATCTCGACTGTCCCTCACCCACCGGTAAGCATGCAGCAGCGTGGCCGGCCCCAGTAAGTCCTCCGGGTTCCACCAGTATGCAGGGCACGCTGCACTGCAGCACGCGGATAGTATGCATTCGTAGAGGCCATCGAGTTTCTTCCTGTCCTTTGGCGATTGCCTGTATTCTCTCCCGTCTGGTGGCGGCTTCTTTGGTTTCAGCCACGGCTCTATACTCCTAGAGGTAATACACATCAATGCATAAAAACCTCGATTAGTTGCAAACTAAATATACTATCAGGAAATTCAATTATCTATGCTTCATGGAGACATGCATAATCGCATCCTGATCCCAAATGGATTCCACGTGATTTGGTGATAACTATTGTAACTTTATGGATATGAGAGAGAACAACAAAAGTAAACACTGGAAGATCAACTGTTCGTAGCGTCCCTTGACCATAATAGATATCAGAAAGACTAGTAAGGTTCACTAGCATGGCACGACTCACGCAAAATTTCCATTAAACATAGCAATCATCCAGTCAAAATCAGAAAAAAGATAACAAGAAACAAAACTAACTTGTACTGCTGATAGAAGTTGGTGAGATCAACGACAAGATCCTTGATCACAAACATATGCGGCAACGGAGTGATCATTGTCGCCCTACTCGTACCAGCATCGATCGGCTTCAAACATGCAACCGTGTTGATCCCATCGATATTCATCCAACACGACCCACATATCCCTTCCCTACACGACCGCCTATACGCCAGTGTCGAGTCCTCCTCCGCCTTGATCTTCTGCAGCACGTCGAGCACCATCGGCCCGCATGTCCTTAAATCCACGAAATATGACTTCAGGTACTGTTTCTGGCAGGGCTCGTCGGGTTCCACCGGTATAGCTTGAACTCCTTGACGACGGGGTGATCATCACGGCGGAGGATGGTTCCCTGTGATGCCACGGACTCCTCCCCGTTGGTTTTCGCGGCCGGGTTTTGGTTGAGAATAGGGAAGTTCCGGCCAAGTGTTCTTGTGTAGGTATTGCCGAGTCAAGTTTTTGCTTTGTTCATGGCTTTGGTTTCTGTTGAAATTCAAAAGTGTTGGTTTTGTTATAACAAAAATGTTTTTTACGGATTAATTTTTTCGAAAGATAATTATCGAAATTAACAAAATAATAAAATATTTTAAAGAGAGATTAGAGAAAGAAAGAGAGATTTTCTTCTCCTGAAATCTCATCTAATCAAGATGATTAGATGTAATTAATAATTAATTAGTTAAATATATTTAATAGTCTTAAATATAATATAGGATAATTTTAATTATCTAATTAGAATAGGTTTTGGGTTTTCAGCCGCGGTTGGAGATGTGAAGCTTATCTGAGTTTGATATGGTGCTTTCACTGCTTTGTGGTGTTGGATTTGGAGACACTTGCTTGCACTGCATGAGTTATACGTGTGAGATCCGCCGACTGCTAAAGTTCAAACCATTTACACTATGATTCTGGAAATCGACACGTGAAGTCGAGACTGATTGTTCATATCTCGTCCTCCCTTAAGTTATTGTTGGAATATAAAATTGACTCACAAAAACGATGAAAGAAGCAAAACCAGTAATTTTATTAGTAAAAACCAGAACTTGCGGTTATTGAGAACAGCCGCTCACATCGACAAGCACTCATGCTCAGAGCTCTAGTAGCAAAGCAAAATCCATGATATCAAGGAAAGAGGATAGTACTAAGCGTCTTGATGTCCTATCAATGCAAGCAGCATGTCCTTGTAATCTCCATGAGTATCCTTCGCGATCGCTTTCTCAAGAGGCACGCTGTTTCTACGATAGTACTCTTCCTTAATGCGCTGCATATCAACCTCAGCTCGAGTAGTGACCACTCTTGTAAGTGCCCATTCGTCAGTTCCCATCTTGTTGATGGCGAGACGAAGAAGCTTCTCGAAGTATTTCTCGGGTGTGGTTAAGCATTTAGTAGTTGCTCTTAGCAATGACAGGAAGTCATCCTTAGGATCGGCCTTCAGATCCTGCATTGAGATGTAAAGGTGTTACGTTAGACGACTGGCAATGGGGCATTGTATACGTGATCTCTAACATGTTGAAAGATCAAAATAAGATAGTAAACACGTGCGGTTAAGGATGTCTCGTTCCTTGTTGATGGAGTTGCCGAATTGGTTGTTATAGTGGTTGAGAGTTGCACTTAGTTGCGCTTTGCTTCTTGTTGTTAAGATCCTGATGAGCTCCTCATCACTGTAGGCCTTGTCTGAGATCTTCTCATGCAGGATCTTACCCTCTGATTTCGCCAGGGTCATGTTCACCTCCGGTCCCTCGTAGCGATATGCACTCACAAGAGGCACTAAAAGCTGTGAAGGACGAATAATAAGTTCATCAACAAGAAGCGAAATAAACGTTGTATGGTGATTTCCTGTCTCTCGCTGTGTTCAACAGAAATTAACCTATTTCTAACAGTTAATCTAAGTACGCCATGAAGGACACGAAAAAACATGATGAATGATTTTGGTGATGGAAATAGAGTTAAAATTCGGCACCTTGCGGAAGTCACCGGTTGTGTGCTGAGCAATATCTTCTTCGAGGGATTTCTTATAATTCTCATGGTAGGCATGCCTGACTAAAAACAAGTCCTCAGGAAGATCTTGTAGTAGCAATTTCCATCAGGACCCAGTTGCTTGAGGTGAACCTTTTTGTGGCTTCATTAGCCAAATAGGCATCACGCTCCGCAGAACCCAACGTCGACAGAAGCACTGCCCGCTGTACGATTCAAGAAGGAGGATGAGAGTTCAGGTCAGACATTCTCTGTTAAATCATACATTCAGTTCCCAGTTCCACGATCCAAGACTCAAATTAACTCGAGTTTCTTAGCATCAGAAGAACATTAGATACATTATACATATGAAGATACACCAAGAAAAGTTAACCTCAAAGTCGCTGGAAAGCTCCTTGTCCAGTGCTTTGAGCAAGTCTTCTCCATAAGCAGCCGCATATGCTCCTCGAATTAGATTCCGTTGTGAGGAGTTCCTGTGAGCTAGTATTGATATAATGAGCCCCTCATTTGTCCCCCATCCTGCAACCATAGTAGATGAACAACAGCAAAAAAGAGAAATTAGAGCTTGATTTCTGATAACCTTCAAACCATTAGAAAGAACCAGAACTCCGAGCAAAAGATATAGTAGTAGAATCTTCATGCAACTTCTCTTCCTCGCATCTTCATCTAGGAAGTTTTATTCCTGTTGGAAATCATTTGTGCTTATAATGTCTGAGGAACGTTCTTCGGCTACGGAAAAGGTAGACAGGGTGCCGTAAACGCTCCAATTTCAGTCTATCCAGTACCATGTACATCCCTAGTAAAGCCTTGAATTTTGCCTACAAACATAACTAGTCTCGGCAATTTCACATGGAGAAGGCCAGCAACTCTATATTTTTGGAGACTCCTCGTGTTTCATCAAACCCTAATTCGATGCAAAAAAATGGTAAGCAGAAGATGAGATCTACCATAATTTCAAAAAAAAAGCCGCACGTCATCTAAATAGACAATACCGCTGAATTCAATTCCACAGGTCATCCAATCTGCGAGACTCATGATTCGAAATACTGACCATTAATCCTATGAGTATACCATCACAAATATTCGCAGAGATCGAGGCCAAAACGACTATAATCTCCTAGCGATCCAAAACTGACATATACATATCCCTAGCATTCATAAACCTATCAAATCCTGCCGAATATCTCGAAACGGATCCGCAACAAGAGAAACAAACCCTATTTAATTTAACGAAAGCCCAAAACCAAGCACACATTTCATCATCACATTCAAAACGTATGACAAAATGAAAGATCATCACGCTCTCTTTCAATCTCCATATAATCGCCACATGAACAGATAAAGACGACGCATCTCATTCCCATTCAGCACCACAGATAATGAATCCCTCGAGCGATGAGATCATAATCAAATCGAAGCAAAAGAAGAATGGATCATAGTTACCTTTGAAGGCTTTGTGGAGTTGCTCGGCGTCCTCCTCCGGTTGCGGCACCGTCGCCGGAACAATCAACGTCGCCATCCTCGCCTCTCACTCTCGATCGATCGATTAATCTCCCTTTTGCTTTGATGAAAGAGAGCAGTTGTGATTTGAGATAGAGATCTCTGCCCTTTTCGGTCACTGCATTTATAGGAGTCAAATATTGATGACTGATCCTTCAATTCCTTCTGATCTTCGATAGATATCCATTTTTAGTATTTTTGAATTCTTTTTCATTTTAGACGATTGTTTGGGGAAAAAAAAATGGGATTGTTGTCCAAAAGAGGTGAAATGACGAGGAGCAAACGTTTTTTTTTTTTTTTTTTTTCTTTTTGGAAAGTTGGCATAAACGTTAACGTTAGGGTAAACGTTATTCATGTCGCTACGAATTTCTTTTTTTCCTGTTGTCCCTTTCTTTGTGGGGCCACGTAGTCAAGGATGGGATGCGAAATGGGCTGATGATGGGCCCATATAATTCTGTATGCATAAAATAGCGCCCATGTTAAAGCGCAGAAAGCCACGAGCCCATGGGCCCATATATGGAAAAATATCGAAAGAGAGAAATGCGGATAAAAATAAAATGATTCAAGTGACGACTCCACTGGGGATCGAACCCAGAATCTCTGGTTCCGTAGACCAGCGCCTTATCCATTGGGCCATGGAGTCTTGTTGGAATAAAGATTTTATTTTAAAATTATATATAAAAATACTCAGTATTTGATTAACATACTATTGGCACTTAATGATGCTAGTGAAAGGTGCTCGAATTGGCCACGTGAAAAATAGTCAAACAAATCACGTTAGTTATGCTCTTAAGCTGCCTATTAGTGAAGTTAAACTGATCAAGTCACATATTATCTCCGTCCCATAATTCTTACAATACGTATGTATTTTGCATTATTTTATACGTATGAATAGAAGTCTCGTTTTCATATCAAATTATGTTTGATTGTCCCGCAACATGTGTTTGATTGAAATACTCGTCATTGTACGCGAACTTTGAGAATAATTAACTAGAAATAAGTCACCTAAAATTACAAAACGAGACAATCAATCCAGAGAATCACAAGCAAAACGCAGAGACAGAAACCTGTGAGAGGACACAAGGAACATGGAACAGTGTATCAACACCGCCGTCCAGTGATGTATCAAACCCGTGATGTTCTTCTCTCCTCAACACCGCCCGTCCAATGATGCGTGAAATTCATTGTTTTGTGTACTAGTATTGACTCGTTCTTCTCTGTTGCCAATATTCCTTTGGTGATCTTTCTTCCAACAACAAGACAAGCGCTTGTACAGATAAAGATCACCATGGAGATTCACCTGTGTCCTTGTTATTTAACTTGATCGCAACAAAACTTTCGATCATATTGGCAATGTACTTGTTATGGTAATGAGATGTAGATCTCTTGAGCACGTGATTTACTAATGCATCGTGTAATCTAAAGGTTGATAAGATCCAGATTAATTACCAACAAATTACTTATCATTTTTATATCAAATTTTATAAAAAAATTCAACACACACAAATTCAAATTATTTTTTATATTAAAAAACGGAATGCTATAAAGGTTTAGAAATTTTTGAAGCTAAGTTTTGTCCAAGTGGTCAATGTCGTCGTAGATCAGAAACCTTCCCTGTGAACAGCGCCTGGCAGGTCTATCTTTTGGATGCAACGTTCAACTCCAACCAACACTCCCCTTCTTCCTCGAACAGAGTTGAATAGAGCAATTCAAAATGAAACAACATTGTCCTTTTGCTATTTAATAAAAACAATAATACCATCATAATGGTAGATGCAAATTACGTGAAGCACTATGGTCCATGGGTATATTATAAACCTTCTATTGTTTGTACCATCATACTCTCATATGGTAAATAGAAATTAAATCAGCAAAAATATGCGTTTCTAATGATACTTTATACAGTATATAGAACTGACAAGATCTGTACATATATGCATCTTCACATCCAACTGGGGGCTTTGGCCAAAAATGTAAAATAAATATGACCGTATGTGTTCAAACATGCCACCCTTCGCTTCATATTGCTTCAAATACCAATAATATTCGGGAGGAGCAGCAAAACTTGTGCCACTTAAACCAATAATAACTTATTGGGAGGGCTTATAAACGAGACAAATCTCTCCTGTCACTTGCTTTCTTTCATGCTAAGCTCGAATTCGAGACTTAGCTAAGAAAATTCAAGTTCTTAATCACTGGAACCAACAAAAGATTGTTAATAAGGTTAATAAGACAGATAATAAAGTTACTGTTTTAAGATTCAATTAGCATTATTCAATATATATATGAGCTTGGTGAATAATTGTGATTAGTCACATATAAAGTAATATGTGACTAGATTGAGATTCAAAACTTATTTTTATATTAAATAAAAAAGGGATTTTAAATCTTAATTATTGATTTTGAGATCCAACAATTTAATCATACATAATTTTGTATATAACTAGCCACACATCATTTTTTTCTACACATATATATAGAGAGAGGAACTCTATTGTCCCATTAAACCAAATAATCCAACAAAATATGTTTCCCAATATCATAAAAAAATGTCCAATTTTTTACATTGCATATTCTATCCGTTGCATATTAATTATAATTTTTTTATTATCCTAAAATAAATATAAAATTTCTTTTGTGATAATTTTTTAACATAAAAAAATCAAATCAATATTTTCTGATACTGTACATCCATATCCACTATCTTCTCTCACATAATTGTTACAATAAATCACATTATCATTCAAAAGAATATTGTTTTTTCATCAAAATCTACACAAATTCAACACTCATATAAATTCTCTTATCGGATCAATACATTAATTATTTTTTTTAAAAAAAATACGTCATACTCCCTCCGTTCAACGAAAAATATAATATATATATTTTATATTATTTTATATGTATAAATACAAGTCTTATTTTTATATTAAATTATGTTTGTTCGTCTCATAACATGCATTAAATTAAAATATATAATTTATATAATTATTGAAATTTTATTATAAATTTTCAAAAAAAATATATTTAATTATTATTATATACATATCAAACTTAAGTTAATTTATTATAATACTTTTTATGTGACGGAGGTATTAGTTAATACGGGAGGGAGGCTAATAACGGAGGAATTGAGGAATGAGGAAAAGTAAAAGAAAGAAAAGTGAGGGCAGCGTTGGTATCAGTGCTTCTTCCCTACACTGCTGCTGCTACTGCCTCACTCACCTCACCTGCCTCCTCCCCCCTCACTCTCTCCCTGCGCAGACCCTTCAACGTCTCTCATCTCCTCTCTCCTTCGCTCTATCTCCGCCTCACATGTCCAACTCCCTCACCTCATCCCCTCTCCCTCTCTCTCTATCAACAATGTCGCTCGATTCCTCCTCCGATCAGGTATCCCTCTCTCACTCAACATCACCGGTATCACTCTATGCTCATTATCTGATCGGACATTGTCGATTCATTCTGAATTTCGAGGACTGTAATGTCGTCGATGATTTTTTTTATTCATTGAGTTTGATTTTAGTCAATCGATTCGATTCGGACCTGATTCGCAGTGGTTAGACTGTCTGAGAGGGTGGAGTGATGTGGTGTGTTTTGGCAATGTGGGTCTGAATTTTGGCTTCCTTGTGATTTGCTGTCGCTAGCCGATTTTGTTACGATCGGTGTCAGATTCCTTCGATTTTTTTTCTCTTTGTGTAAAGATTTTGATATCAACTTGAACTTTCGATAGAATAGGTTTTGACACGATCGAGGTTATGATTTCTGGAATCACTGAAGCAGATTGCTCGTTTGGAATCGTGTAGCTTCTGGCATAAGCCTGACGTTGTAATAGAGTTATTTTCTCAACCTTTTTATTTCATTCCAGTGTGGATGATCTTTTACAAGAGAAATGCTAAATACACTAGTTTGTGCATTTTTATTTTTTTTGGATATTTTCTCCATGATTGGTTCATTTATGGTAACTATTTTTGGCTCTTATGATGGACTGATTGAATCCCAAAATCCATCATTCAAAGAGAGAATAGGCAGGAGAAGAGTGCCAAAGAAAGTGCAGTTAGCATTCCTCTCGTTTACAATGTTTGGCGAGTGAGGGTTCTAGTTGCAACTGTTTCATATTGGGGCTTCGATATCTTTGTTGTCTAGAACCGCCTCACAAGTTACAAGTCCTTCGGTTAGTATTGGTCATGAAGAAGTGAGTGAATCTGACATTGCTTGCAATGGACTCAATGCAGTACATGACAAATTTGGAGGAGAATGACTTTGTAATTTATGTATACATAATCCGACATACCCGAGATGAATGTTGAGGTTCTTGTTTTTCTTAGACCTGTGTAAGTAGATATATACGGGTACAATTTAGATCGACTAACGTAAGTTTGACTTTTTTGTCAAATGGATATGCCATATGTTGTGGTAGTATGATGTAGCTAACACCACAAGTTTAAATGTGCTCTTTCCAGTGTTATCAAAAGGCCTAGGTAGAGCTAGGCACCAGACCCTAAAAGGCCTAGGCAGATGGCCTAGGTCAGAAGCCTTCTACAATACCATAATCCTGCAAAGCCAGTTGAGCGAAACTTTCCATTGGGAACCAACTGCACGAAGCTCAATCTTACTTAAATTATAAACCCTTGAAATAGTTTTCATTGTTTATGTCTTCACCAATCCAACAAAATTCCACGTCTCTATTTCGTTCACCAAGTCTATTTTCTGAACATGGAAGCAAAACTGTAAAGCTATGAATGTTCTTGAACGATGAGTGAAGTTATGGATTGATCATGGTACTTTTTTTTTTTTTTTTTTTTGGATGAGTGGTTGCTGCTTTGATTCAGGAAACTGCAAGAATATATTCTGAACTTTGTCATATTATGAGTATATGGTTATGTAACTGAAGGATCCGTCTGTGACCAGGATTTCTGCAGCATTTTTGTCCTAACTGATGAAGATACAGCCGATAAACAGTGTGAAGCTCACTTATCCCTTTCGACGTATGTCGAAGTTCAAGAAAGTCAGATGTGCTTGGATGCGCATCTGAATTGCAAAAATGTTGTTGACTCAGGAAAGGATGGTGCTACAAAATATTCACCTTGTATGGTATATGTGGATGTTGAGAAGGGTCATTCTGGTTCCTGTAAAATCAATGAAGAAACCGGTGGGAGGTTAAAGACAGAGATGGCATTGACGGTATGATACTCTTTATTGTCATGAAATGAACCACAAGTTGCTTCAATTTCTGTGAGCTATTTGTAGTTTATGCTTGGCATGATGTATTGCACTTGGTCATTCTAAGGTGTAGAATTCTCTTCTGCTTCAGTTGTATCATCTCATGTGATTACCCGATCACTCACTTCAACCGCTGGTCTGTAACTTTTTGGCCTCTTTTGTTTGTGCAGAAGGCTCTTCGGAGACAGAATAGCTTGCAGACAAGCTCAACACCTGTCGCTCCTTTGATGAACCATATTTTGATGTTGCTCAACTTTGATGACAAAGGTAAGCTGTTCCTTCTTTAGATCTCATATCTCGTTTTTCCTCTGGTTTCCCGTAATTTAGTCAAGCAATCTCAACTCTTGATACCCTTAGCCTTCAATACAACATATATAGTAATTTAAGTCAACTGATTGTTGAATGTACCGATTGGAATCTGATTGTTAAATGTAGCCTAAGAAGGCTTGCTCGCCAGTTTGGCTTGTTTGATTTACCACTGTATGAATTGTGAAACATTCATGTTTAGCCCAAAGCGCAGACCGTGCAAAAATATTATAGCTCAAAATTAACTGCACAGATCGGTGTAGAATGTAGGTTTAAGATGGATGTAAGATGAGACTTCATGAAGGCTGTTTTGTTCGGGAAGATTATGCCAATATGTTTCTAAGAAATCTGTTTGTTCAAAAATTCTGTTATAGTTCAGACAACCGAATGAATTATTTATCATTTTCTATTATGATCTAGGCTACTCTTTCTTAACTATCATGTCATTTCCAGCTGATAAAGCCACAGTCGAGAAGCCCCATGATACTCCGACTAACAAATGGAGGAAGTACAAACGTGCAGCTTCATTCGACTCACGACAGATTGTTCTTTTGTTCTCAGTTCTGTAAGTTCTCAGACCTTCAGTGCTTATATATGGAACATTTTCTACTCCTGAATGTTGCAATCTGATATGTTCTAAAACCCAACGAGCATTCTTCTTGCTATAAACATACTTGCTATAAATTGGATAATCTCTCCTGGTGGATTCAGAGAAGGGTGATGAGTCTGATGACCACATTTGTCAATTGCTGGTATTGCTAGAGAAAACAAACGTTACGTGTAATGCCATGATGGGTTGATATAGGAAGCATGTGAGAATCTTCATGCATAACATATAACCTTAGACCTGCTAAAGCAGCATGTTCATTTCTGCAGGTCAAGCATGGGAACGATAGTTCTTATATATCTGACACTGAGATATCGACAGATCGGTGATGGCGGAGTTCATATGTGACCATGACGCTGGGCTTATGATTTTCTGCCCAGTCGCTTGAGGACCTCTATTGGAGATTTTCCGCCTCTCTATATGCATCATCCCTCGAGAACCCCTGCTAGAGAATTAGTGTTAGTCTCCATTCCTGCCTGGGACTTCCTTGTGTGTGTGCGTGTTTGTATATATCACTATGCTTAGCATCCCAAATGTATCAGTGCTTGAATTTTGCTATTGGACTCTACATGTTACTTATGAAAGAGAGGAGAGTAGATTCCTGTGAGGCTGTGAACTTGTTGCCCATCTTTCTTCAGCATTAGAATAAGCAGGTTTCAGAGATGGCGAATTTGAATGATAGTATTTTTATTGGTAGCACTAGCATTTCATTCGTTTGAAGAATTGCTTGACGCAGACGTCATTGCTTGGATGGCACTTTGCGATCGGTATGCACACAACGTCACCACTAAGATGCAGTTGTTTTTTAAGATGGATTCGCTTTTCTTTCGGGAAGATGCTGGTGTGGATTTGCGACGAAGACATACTATGATGCAACCATGACGTTGAGTCGATGTTGTTGCCTCTGTCTTCTTTTCAATTGTATCGTTCTTCTGCGACGCTAGTTATGTGTGAAAAGAATGCTGTCAGACCAATTTTCCAGGAACAATTGTGGCTATTTACGACAGCTTGATAGTTTCAGATTGCTGGGTAACATATAAACATATTGATACATGGGAAAGCAAAGATTGGATGGGGAAACAATCTTTTTGCTGTTTCACATTAGATGAAAAGCTAGCGAAAAAAACTGCATACATTTCCTTATTTCGCTCGTTGCAAACCTAGTATATAACGGGTTTGGAGTTGTTGGAAAGCAAGATTGGATGAGAAGAGTACTGACTTGTGCGGGGACCGCAACATCAAGGACCGAAAGTCTAAATCTGAGTAGGGGTATTTCAGGAAAATTATGAAAATTATAAAGCCCACATTAAAAACCGATACGGTTCAGTGTGTCATATTCTTTTGAGTACTTTTCTTTGGCCATCAAGACGGTGTACATTTCAAAGAAGGGATTTGTTGACTTCCATCACCTCTGCTTTTTTTCAGTCCTGACATCAAATCCCTTTTAAGAGTAGGTTGGAGATTAGGAGCCGTCTAACAACTTTCCAACCACATAATTATCTTTGATCGTGACATGTGATCGATCATAGACTCATCACAATACGGATTCAACATGAAACTTCATGGTCGAATCGAGAAAAATAAATTTTCGTGAGCAGGTTGGAATTGCTAGAACACTCCTAAACGAAAATTACTAATGTTTGGATATAACAGTTGGCTTTGATTGAATGACAATGATTTATCCATATCAGGATCATGGAGACTATAACAAGGCCACTAATGTTAGCTTTTAGAAATGTCACATAAAGTAATATTGGCTTAGATAATTTTAGTAATAAATTGAATCGATAATTTATGATTATTATTGGAGACATTGTAAAATTCTGATGAATTATATCAATGATTTATTTTTTAGAATGTTTTAAGCTGGTTGTTTAAATCATTTATTTTTGAGATTTTATAATTAAAATTTATGATTTGATCTTATGAAACTGTTGTTTCTGGTGTTTTGTGTTGTAAACCAAATCTTCATCCTTGAAAATAAATTTCCATTACTTTTAATGCAAACGTTTGAATCTTTTTCCTTAGGGTTGATGGGATTTGTGACGTGCGTATATTTGAATTATTGAATCATGAATCATCTTATCTCTCTTTTTGTTCCACTTTACAAGGACAACCCCTTCTTCCCATTCACACTCTGTGTGATCTTATGCTTGCTAAGTCAATACACAATTCTATTCTTCAATCATCAGCTCACAATAACCCAATTCTCAAGTTTATGGACTTGATGCCAAAGCATCAATCCAAAAGAGTAACCACATCTCACAAGCAAAGCATAACCCACAAAAACATCTAGCAGATCCTAGTAAATTATTAACGGAGAGATAACAGCCAGATCTCTTGACGTAGTCGTCAACCTCAACAATCTCTTCCCATATTGGGATCCCGGTTCGCATAGCTTATAATCTCCATCCCCTATGACTAATTGTTTCAGCTTCACGTCGTCACTAGACAAGTGCTACCAATACTCATTCACCCACGCGGGTCTCCGATCAACCACAACTGACCTCGGTGATGGAACAGTGATTCATTGCTGGGCGCCCAAGAAGCACAAGGACACGAAACCGACCATCCTCTTGATCCATGGGTTCGGCGCCAATGCAATGTGGCAATGGGACTATTACATCGACTGGTTGATGCCTAGGTTCAATGTTTACGTGGCCGACTTGGTGTTCTTTGGAGAATCCTTTACCACTAGGACGGATAGGACGGAGGGGTTTCAGGCGCGGTGTTTGTTGGATGTGATGAGGAGGTTTGGTGTTGGTAAGATGACTGTGGCTGGGATCAGTTATGGTGGGTTTGCCGCGTATAGTATGGCAGCACAGTTTCCTGATGTGGTCGAGAAGGCGGTGTTGTGTTGTTCGGGGGTGTGTTTGGAGGAAAAGGATATGGAGGATGGTTTGTTTAAGGTGAACAGCGTGGAAGAGGCCGCGAGTATATTGTGTCCTCAGAGTCCTGAGAAGTTAAAACTGTTGATGAAGCTCTCGTATTATAGGCCTCCTAAGGGTGTGCCGTCGTGTTTTCTTAATGATTTCATTCATGTGAGTTTGCTGAACTTGTTCAAGATTAGGAATCGCCTTATGTTGATGGAGATTTCCCTTTAGGGTTCATGCTACTTGAGTGTCGAAAACCTTCTTCGTTGCGCTCGAAGTTGAGATACTCTACTTCATGGCTCAGGCAATGTGTACAGAATACGTTGAGCAGAAAACACAACTCATTGAAGCTCTGCTGAAAGACAGGAAGCTCGCGGATCTTCCTAAGATAACTCAAGTACATTGCTAGACTTTTGATCTTTCTTTCGGCTTATTTGTTTTCTTTCAGCTGATATGAGTTCCTGATGCAGCGCACGTTGATCATCTGGGGCGACAAAGACCAGGTATTC
This sequence comes from Drosera spatulata, assembly GCA_035668315.1. Taxonomy (NCBI): domain Eukaryota; kingdom Viridiplantae; phylum Streptophyta; class Magnoliopsida; order Caryophyllales; family Droseraceae; genus Drosera; species Drosera spatulata. The sequence continues at coordinate 29,424 of JAOVYX010014555.1, forward strand.
CCCATAGAACTGGCTCACAGACTAAAAAGGTCAGTCGACGACTCTATTATATGTCAATTTCAATAGACCATATCTCGAGTCAAAACTAGATCTAGCTAACTATAATAATCCTGAAGCAACATTATTTTCTGCCATTTCAGTTCTGTTTAAGCTTTGCTCATGCTGCATTTGTTTCCTGCTTTGTGTTTCCATGAACAGACACATAGGTGACAGTGCTGAACTAGTGATCATAAAGAACGCTGGGCACGTAGTAAACTTAGAGAAGCCAAAGAAGGTGCTGAAGCACTTGAAGGCGTTTCTCAGCGACTCAGTCCCCAGGCTTGAAATCCATTCCGATGGTAATTCAGCTATGTGATGGTTCGAAAGGTGACGCTGCATAGCGAGATTGTTGAGTTTCAGATTATTAACTGAGCAGTGAACCAAATGCTGTAAAAATTTGACTAAGGACTTCAAAGAGATTGAAAGTCTGATCATTATCTATGGATTGTAAAGACGGCAAGTGTCTGTATTTCCTGATGCGAGAATGAGTTCTTGATCGGTGAAAAATCCGAATTCCGAATTCTTATCATCATTAAACAGTATTAACCCAAAAGTAAAAAATCATGGCTAGTAAATTATGAGTTTTTTACATATATAAATTGCTTTTTTTATACAAATATCAATGTGGGTATTCAATTCACCACATAATCTCAACAAATTTATATTAATTATCCAATTACATAAAATAACAATTCATATCATCGAATCACAACAGATCCATAACTACGACTTGACAACCTACTCACTGTTACGAACTACAGATCCACGTTACAATTATACCAGTGATCAAATCACCTCAAAGTGTACCAAAATGCGCACACGCACCATTTTTCCTCCTTGACTTATAACTAAACTCACCGGTCTCCTTTCCCCTCCACCGGCAACCGCCACCGCCACCGCCCCCGCATCTTCGCCGTCCCCGGCGATTACTCGCCGGAACCAATGGACATCCTCTTCGCCCAAATACAATCCGATCTCCGCTCCAACGACTCCCTCCGTCAATCCTCCGCCCTCCTCACATCCCTCCAACAATCCGCCGCCGGCCGCGACACCTCTCTCATCGCCAAAACCGCCGTCGCCGAGATCATCGCCGCCCCCGCCTCCGCCGTCTCCAAGAAGCTCGCATTCGACCTCATCCGTTCCTCCCGCCTCACCTCCGATCTATGGGACACCGTCTCCTCCTCCATCAAATCCGACCTCGATTTCCCCGATCCCGACGTCGCCTCCGCCGCCATCAACATCCTCTCCGCCGTCCCGGGATATCGGTTACAGGATCTGATCGAAGATTGCGGTAAACAGATCGGCTTCTGTTTCGATTCCAGTAGCGAGAATTTGAGGTGTTCTGTGACGGAAACCCTAGGGTGTGTGTTGGCGAGGGAAGGGACGGTGACGATGTGCGAGGGGAATGTGGGGGTTATGGAGAGGGTTTCGGCGTGGTGGATGAGGATTGCGGGGAATATGTTGGATAAGAGTGATTTGGTCGCAAGGGTTGCGTTTGAAAGTGTCGGGAGGTTGTTTAGGGAGTTTGAGGGGAAGAGGATGAGTCGGTTGGCGGGGGATAAGTTGGTTGATAGCGAGAATTCGGTCGCGATTAGGTCGAATTGGGTTGTGGCTATGGTTGAGTTTGTGTGGAAGAAGAGGAGGATGTTGATGGCTAGGTCTTTGGTTCTTCCGGTCGAGAGTTTTAGGGCGACCGTGTTCCCACTGGTTTATGCGGTGAAGGCGGTGGCTTCTGGGTCTGTTGAGGCGATCAAGAAGTTGTCTAGATCAAGGAGCGGTGGGTTGTTGGGTTCCGGGGATGCGGAGAGGTTCGTAGGGGTGTCGGATGTGGTGTTGCATTTGGCGCCGTTTCTGGAGTCTTTGGATCCTGCTTTGATATTTGATGTTGGGATCAATATGTTGTATTTGGCTGATGTGTCTGGAGGGAAGCCTGAGTGGGCTTCTGCGTCGATTATTGCTATTCTGACGCTTTGGGATAGGCAGGAGTTCTCTTCTGCCAGAGAGAGTATTGTGAGGGCTGTCGTCACTAATCTTCATTTGCTTGATCTTAATATGCAGGTTTGTGAGCTCTTGATGATATTATGGGATTTGGCTTAAATCCATTATTTTAGTTTCATGTGTGATTGCAAACTGGCTTGGTGCATTTGATGTGATTTCGGAAGGAGTATCCTATGTTTAGAATCAGGACTGAAAACGACTTGTAATTGTTTTCCTGTCAGGTTTTACTATTTAAACGTCTGCTTCTCATGGTGAGAAATTTGAGGGCAGAATCAGATCGAATGCA
>JAOVYX010014566.1:0-31744 GCA_035668315.1 Drosera spatulata
CTGTTTCACTTCTGCATTTTCTTATCATCTTGCTGACTCAGACTTACTGTATATTATTTGCAGTTGTTGGGAAAGGAGTGGAGCCAGCATCTTGAGGTTTGAATCCTCAGTACTATTATCTTTCTACTAGTTCTGGCATGTAGAAAAAAATTTGGGTCATGTTACTCCCCTCTTTTCTATGATAACTTTTTAGTATTTTTTTTGTTTCTTTTGAATCTTGTTATGACTTATAGTTTTGGTCCTATTCATAACGAGTGTGCTATAATACATGCTGACATAACGAGTTGCTTGTATGATCCACGGGAGTGTCAATTTTCTCTCTTTCTACCGCAGAGATTAGATAAGTTTCTACCGTATGAGGTAGAGGTAGAGGGAGAGGGAGAGGGAGAGGAAGAGGGAAAGGTGGAGAGAGTAATGGAAAGGGCAGGATGGTGGGGAAGTGACAGAAGGCAAGAGCAGGAGAGAAGGGAGGAAGAGCCAGATGAAGTGGAGAAAAGGTAAAAGATGAGGGATGTAGTGGTATTTGGGGGAGAGGAAGTGCCAGGACGAGGTCCTTCCCCCCCCCCACCCCTCCCCCTTTTTTAATGATAAGGTGGAGATTTCAACTTTCATGTCATCATAGCCTTTAACAGTTTATTCTTGCTTTTTCTTTTAAGGCTCGAAATCTTTGTTCTTGATTTTATGGCATCTTCTTGTTGTCAACTTTTTGTTTCAAATTTCTGTCGTATTCTCTAATCCTTCATAACTTCGATGAAGGTTCAAATATGATTATTATCATATTTCCTAGTCAGTGGAGAACTGGAGAAGTGAGTAATCACATTTGTGTCTATTTTATCATGTCTGTCTTCTTGCACCTAGACTCCTCGTGATCACTTTTTTTTTAGCACAAGGAATCTACTAGTATCATTTTCTAGGATCCAAGGACTATGGACAGCCTGACTGGCCTTTTTATTGTACTTTCCCCTTTCCCTTATGACTACGGGTATCCTACTTACACTGGCTACGGGACATTTTATGTTCTATGCTGTCTTTTGACTCTTGAGTTGATTAATCATCCTAACTGTTCTTCCATCAACGTGCTATATCAAAGGATTATGGGCTGGAGCACCCTGAAGTTACTATCCTAGATCCTCCATATGCAATACAACACGTACATAACCGTCAATCAATGCTTCAAGTTGTTGCTGCTTTGAACTTGGCTGATAACCACGGTAAGTATGCTGTTGATGGAATTGATTTTTTCTGTTCTATTTGTTGTGTCAAGTGGGTCACTACATGTATAGTTGTACTTATTTCTTACCTTGGCAGTTCTTCAGTTTGTCCTGGTGGCAGATGTGGTAGTGTTGGATTTTTCATCTGGGAGAGTGATTTCTTATTCATTTTAGATTTGATCATGACTATAAAAAATATTGTTGTTTGCAGGTAGAGTCTGTGTGCCTAGGCAACTGGTGATAGAAAGAGATTCATCAACTATCCCTAACGAGGTGACAAAGGCTGGATTGAGACTACCATTGGGTATGGCATTGGTATTTCACTCGTGGTAGTTGTATGCTATCTCTAGTTCACATACACCCAAGTTTCAGGATAATGAGAGATAAAGTAGCTCTACTAATCGACTGAAACTAAAGTAAACCTGAAGTTTGTGCCCTTGTGTTTTGGTTATTCTTTTCTTCAATATTGAGGCTGGCTCTATGCATTGTTCGATTTTTTCTTTATAGAGTAATGGAAGGTTTATAGTTAATAACATGTAAGTTCTTTTACATCGGGTAAAAAGCTAGATGAGGAATCTATATTCAGCTGCTGATAAGATGTGATTGAGGAAACCTTGCTGGTAGGGTGTGTTCTGTGACATGGGGAGAATAATTATTTGCTGTGCATATAAAATTTTAACACGAAATGCTGTATTCATGAGCGAAGCATTCTTCACATTTCTGTGTCACATTAGCTCATTTCCTACTCTGCCATGAATCAACTACCCATAGAGTGAATTAACTACGGTGATTTTATGACTTTGTTAACTACCTACAGAGTGAATCAATTTTTATTTTTATTTTTTCATCGCAATGATTTTTTTTACTCTGCCTTTTCTTGTTTGATGAATTGGGATGCAATTCCAGTCGCAAAACCGTTGCTTGTGGATGGAAGTGCGTAGTCACATGAACTGTTCCTTGCTTATGATAAATCATCCCTCACTGAACTGGAACCTCCTCTTGTTCTGCAGGAGTTTGTCAATCATGGTGAGGTGACATCTGATATTGTTACTACCTCACTTTTCCCCTGAAGTTTTGGCTCTTACAGCTCGGAACAAAATCATATCTTATCTTCCCTTTAGTTGTTTCTGAATACGACTCCATCCTGCATTCCACTTTTTTTTCTACAGGTGGTGTTATGTTTAAAGTACATGTTGTTGGAGAAACTATAAAGGTGGTGAGACGGTTCTCTCTTCCTGATGTGTGCAAGCGAGAGCTATCTAAACATGGGGGCGTGTTTCCATTTCCTAGGGTTTCATGTGCAGCAGCCTCTGCTGATAATGTGGATCTGGATCCTGTAGTTGCAGGTAGACCTCTAAGCACCTTATTTTTCTTAACAGTATTCACTGATTGCTGAAAAGTTTTATACCTGTTGATATGTTGGTTAAATTCCGAGTACTGTTTTTGTTACTAGATACAAAATCTTCAAAGCAAATTTGCATCATAACTTTTTGAATTCTAATTTTTATATTTATGTGGAGATCTTTTAGGTTTCTATGGTATCTCGGTTAGCGGAGTCTTATCCAATTTCCATGGCGATTGGCTACTTGAGAACAAGGTTTTAGATCTCGGATATCGAAAATTTGATATCAGATATCAGAATATATCGGATAGCGGATGATATATCGGGAAAGAGTCTTTATTCTTGATAGGACTTGGTCTTGATCATTTTTGGCCTCGCAGTGTAGAAAGTGGTCTCACCAATACATATCGGATATAGTTTGGACTAGAATATAAATAAATGAGATACATAGTGAAATGTTTAAAATTATAGAAAAATATGCAAAACCTAAACACAAAAGATTAAAAACATTAAAACAATATCGTTTTACGAAATAAAAATTAAAATCTACTCTAATCTTCATCTTTATCTTCAATCATTTCTTTCGTCCGACTCCGATGATTTGTAATCTTGGTATGTCAGGCTCCACTTTCTCCTCTGATGAATCTTGTGATGATCCAATATCTTCTTTTTTTTTTGAATTCTTGGACGCTTATGTGACTATTTAGCTGTAATAGACTATGATCAATGTGATTTTTGAAAAAACAATTAAAAAAATGTTTTTAATGTACCTCAAGAAGACATTGTTTTAAAAATGTTTTTTATCCTAAAAATAGACTATGATTAAGAAAACATTATATCGGACGATATATCGTTATATCGAATTTCGCAAGATATATCGGATATGACTGATATATCGAATTATATTGACCTGTTTTTTTTCATATCGGATTAATTATACAATATCGTATTGATGGGGTATCCAAAACGATACATCGGACGATATATCAGCTCATATCGGGAATATTTAGAAAGTGTGTTAACATGAGAATATCTCTTTTCTTACAGAGCTACCACCACTACCATTACTTCAGAACCTTGCGAAGGAGTTGCAGCTACGGCTGGTATGTTGACTAGTTTGTGATATCTTGCAGCACTTGTCAAATCCTGGTGTGCCTAACTCTGAAAGCCCTCTCTGTCTTCTTTGGATTATTTAGGGCCTCCGGCTGTTCAATGTCGACATAATACAGGAGCATGAGACCAGAGATGTTTATTATGTCATCGACATCAATTACTTTCCCGGTGAGTGTTCTTTCCACTCTTGGAACTGCTTTCCATCTAAACCATTGCCGTGATTGCTTGCCATAGCTCAGAATTGACGGCCTTTTTCCTCCGGTGGTTTCCCACTATTGCACTGCTGGCAGAATGAATGTTTTCCTTGATGCGAGTATAATGTATTCGTTGTGCTTAATATTGTGGAACAATAGATCTCTATTGATGTTAGCATGGTTACCTTGACAAGAGCTTGACTCTGTTTTGGATTTGATACATGGCTTTCTATTCATGTAATGGTCTATTTTTCTGCTGAAAACCAGAAACAACTTTACGGACATCTCCTTTTATTGGTTTGCAGGATACGGGAAAATGCCAGACTACGAGCATATATTTACAGATTTCCTTACTGTGCTTATGCGGAACAAATCCAGGAAGAAGCTTCGTTGAAATTTATTCATGTGGCTGATGCCGCACATGCTTGCTTGTGTCAAAGAGCTTCCATCTTCCATCATTTGCGAGTTCCCCTTGTTGTGATAGTCTTTGCCCTGGATAAGTATACTGTGCACATAGCCTTGAAATCACGCCTCTGCTGGATGCTATTTAGTTGGATAGCAAAGGATTCCTTCAAAGAATTTTTGCATCCCCGACGTATTGGTCCGAAATGTTTCCTCAAATTGTTAGAAGAGCAAAGTTGAATGAAATCTAAGGAGTCAATGTTTCATAGATCGTACACCAAAAGTCTAACATGCAGAGTTACATTGATGGAGCACGGTTACATAGCTAAACCTTATGTTGTGGCGGCAATGCCATATAAACACAGACCTATGCGCATTGTATGTACAAGATCACACTTTGTGCAGGATTCCAACTCACCATAATGGGAGCCGAAAACGAACGACTTATCTACAGCATATATACACCGGACTAGAACATTGTGCAAGATTGGCTCACCAGAATGGACACCACCTGAAATTGAAAAATTCTCATAATTCTCATTCTTTCAAGCCAGAAAAAAGAAAAGAAATGGGATAGAAAGGAATAGAAAGACCAAATGGATAACAGACGAGTACAGCAATTTTCTTGATCCATTAACTGAAGCATTGAACAGAGCAAGGTCACATTTTCAGGTAGAGTTGCAGTCCGGGAAACGGTGTCAGAGATAGAAGAAAGGCAGATCGAGGTTCAATCAGTTTGGCTGGTGGGTGGCTGTGTGGATGGACAGGAGGCTTGCCGGGATATTTGAGTCAGGAAAAAGGTTTCGAGCCTACTTACGCATAATCAGAACATTCAACGCATGAATGTCTCACAGCACCAGAAGATGTGTGGGATGTGTACCTTCAGTTAGGTCCAAAGAATAAATAAATATTTCTTAACATGTGCTCTTTGTTGGTGCCGTCCGTCAACGGAAGTTGAATAGCTTTAGCTAGGTGCCTTCATCTCTATTTTTGCATCATTTGCTGTCGTTGGAACAATGTAGCATGGTTTATCATGTACCCCTATCGAGTTAGGTTATCACATTTCTGTTTTTGACTTTTCGGTATTTTTTTCGAAATGAAAATGCGGTTGATGGTGTTGTGTTTGTTTGGTATTTCAGATTACCGTGGAGTGCTTCGTGGGCTTCGCTCGGGATGGCTTGCTAATGGTTTGAATGTAAATTCAAATTTATAAATAACCTAATATTACATCATATCCATTCTCCTAACAAAATTATTATCAATTATACAAGATGTCGACTTTCCTTAAAAAATTCATTTTTAAATTCAAAATATACGTCTTACCCGATAATAATCGTCGGGTCTTGCTCACGTATTGTAACCACGTTCTGCAACCATAAGCATAAGAACTCTTCGTCGACATAGATCCCGTCGGGGTCGCTCACGTACTGCAACCATGTACTGGAACAATAAGCATAAGAAGCCATCGACGTAGACCCCGTCAGACTCCCTCACGTACTGCAACAATAAACATAAGAACTTGTCGACGTAGATCCCGTCAGATTCGTTCACGTATTATAAATACGTACTGCGATTATCAATTCTTCCTCACCAATACAGAACTCCTCAGATGATAGCTTAGGTGACGTAGGGATGACAATACACCCCAAACCCGATGGGTTTACCTGAACCCGAACTCGGTCAAACTTGAAAATATCCGTTTTGACTGGGGTCGGGTTTGGGGATACCCGAATTTTTTGAAACGGGTTTGGGTTGGGTATGGATATCGGCATACCAGTCTCGAACCCGACCCGATATCCACGAATAACCCATTATCCATATTATTTAAAATATATATATTATACTTATATGTTAAAATATATTAATATATTAATGGATAAAACATAAATTTAAACAATATAAATCATCATTGTTTTAAATTTATTGAAATTTTTGATCAAAACTAAAAAAATAAAAAATAAAAATTTGGATACGGGTTTGGGAAATCGAAACCCAAAAACCCATGAATTTTCAGATATAGGTAATTCAAGGATATCTCCGAATCCGATCGGATCGGGTTTGGATTTAACGTTTAAAACCCAATCAGGTTTGGGTCGAGTTTGGGGGTTGGTTCTGGGTTTCGGGTATTGCAATCCCCAATCCAAGCCCGCCCCATTACCATCCCTAAGGTGACGGCTTATCTCCATCTGCAACCAATCTTGAAAAATGAGCATGAACTATAGCATAGAAGCGACGATTCGTGTAGAAATTGCGATTTGAAATGATGATTATATCTATGGCACCACCATCAGCAACCACAGTAGAGTTCTTTAGAGCTCTTCTAACAATCATTGATAGCATCATGTAGACTCCGCTAAGCTTCCTCAATGAACCGAGAATGATAATAACAAACAAAATAGAGTAAAAAATCAAACTACACCATAACAACACTCAGTAATATGCTCTAGAAATCAAGATTAAAGAAGCACCTGATCAGCTCCACCACGGAGAACGATTTGTCGCTGTCTGGCCAGATGGGCATTCGCTAAATATGCGTTCATTCCTTGCACTCTTCAAAGATGTTGAAGGTGTGCCGAGTGGAACCTATATTTTGTATCCGGGAAAGTGATTTTTAAATTAGATAGGATACTCCTCAGGGATTCTCCACATAAAAAGTTTCTCAAATTCTTTCATAAATATAATATAAATAAATATATGATATAAATATAGGTTTTTTTTATTGATCCTTGTCTAATGTTTTTCATTACTTCTTCTCTTCATCTTTAATAATTTACATTTTCATTTTACTTTCTCATTTTAACGGTGATTATGCTTAATAAAAAAATATTTTATTAAGAGGGCGACATCATTGAACTCTCCTTATGCTCTACTGACAAGTAACTGACGTTGATGTGAATGAATAATTACGTTCATGATCAAGCACCAAAAATGTGACTGAATTTGAGAGGATGATTAATGTTGGGTGTTGGCTATCACGCAAGGAGAATTGACGAGTATACTAGGAACTAGTTGGTGCCAACTCAACCAGCATTAAGAACAAAGAATTTCTCAACTCCCAAATCAAGGAATTAACAACATAAATGGCACAAAATCGTCCGAACATAAATGGTGTTAAACACAATCAACTATTGTCAACTTAATTGGAACCTTAAAGTCAATGAGAGCAACTGGAGTATATAGTGAGCTACTATCCTCACACTCACATTAGCACATATGATCCACAAAAACAAGCTACAGATAACAGCGTTCCGTCGATTTCTTATTCCAGTCTTTCTTCCATTTGGAAACAGAAGATGTCAAAGAAAACAAGCCTTGGTCGCCAAAAGATCAAAATAGCCAGAATCGAGATCCCTAACCATCGTCAGGTTACTTTCTCAAAGCGTCGTTCAGGCCTCTTCAAAAAGGCTTGCGAACTTTGCACGCTTTGTGGAGTCGAGATAGTGATAATTGTCAGAAGGTATTCTCCTTCGGCCACCCTGATGTGGACACCCTAGTCGACAGATTCCTCTCACGATCCCACAGCTCGAACACCAGTGCATTTAGGCACGCCCTGGAGGCCTGGACACAAAGAAGTTCGGATGTCAAGGAGCTTAACGCGCAACTCACACATGTTACCAAGGGGAGTCCTTGGACCAGATAAGAGTTACCCACGAAGCCAACTACTGGTGGGCAGCACCCATCGATAAACTCAAGTTACACGAACTCGAGTTGCTGTGTGTAGCGATTGAAGAACTGAAGAATAATGTTACAGAGATCTTGATGGAGACGACCATCGCTACTTCACTTGGTGTAGGAACGGTTGATCACTTTGAGGCCAAGCCACTTCATATAGTTGGCACTTCATCCAGTGTGCCGTCTTGTTATAATGCTGATTATGTTCACGGTTGTGGTATCTTCTAATGTTAAATTCCCAAATATAAAGGTTTCTCACCAGCGTCTTGCTGGTTCTTATTTGCTGCTTCTTCAGCGTTACTTCTTAACTGTGGCATGGGGGAACGTTGAATAAAATACACACCGTTCTCGGTTTAATCTGTACTCCTAATTACCTTCTCCTGTTTTGATGGCACAATTTAGCATGGTGAAAAATGGTGACGGTGCAGAAGTAAAACGATTTCACCATGTTTATAATTCAATTTCTTGATACCAAAGTGCATGAATGTTTTGCTAAATACGGAAACATACTGTAGGATGAAAGGACCTGAGTTATGTGTGTTAGAAAAGTAGAGGATTTCGACAGAATAGGAAAAGTGTGAGCTAGCAAAACATGAATCACGCTTATTAATAGCTTTCCCTATGCAAGAATGGAGAAACCAATCGTTTTCCTTATTCAGCAATAAAAAACAATGCGTTTTCAGATATGAAGAAACTCTCAGTGCAATTCAGAATAAAAAAAGACTATTTTTTTTATTTTTTATTTTGATAATTAAGTAATACAATCAGATCCCGAACCGTCAGGTTCAAACCTGTTAACAGGATCAAAACATCTCACACAAAATAAGCAAAAGATTACAAAATACTTCTTGGTTAACCATCAAATACCCAGAAACGCGCACACGAACAATGCCTTGTCAGAAAGCGCACACGAACAACGCTTTGCCGGAAAACGGGGCAACATCCCACCACGACACAACATTTTCTCCTAGGAACATAATTGCTCCCATCTCAAGAACTCAGCCATCCCGATTAACCAACGTCGAAACCATAATAACCAAGAAAGGACTATTGTGTTTTGTTTTCAAGGGCAAATCATGATGAAGAATCCATCCTTGTTTCCCCTGTTTCTGTTAGTTCTTGCAACATCCTACGGTACATGCTTCTTTGTCGCACTTGACTTTTCGCTCGAGATAAAACTTACAGTATATGTTATACTCCGTCATGTGATTTGCAACTCTGACAAATATCCTCCGCGTCTATTTTTTGTCGCCAATCCTGACTTCTGATTTTTCATTATTCCTAAACATGGTAACAGGTACTGCTGTAGACAGTTTCGAGCGTATTACTTGTGCTCCAGTGGCCTCCCTATGCAGTGTTGGTACATGCAATTCGATATGCAAGAACGATTTTCATAAGCCGAGAGGCAAGTGTTACAATGCTTCTAATGATCTGTGCTGCTGTATGGAAGGTAAAATAAAACTGAAACTTAGCGACCCAATGTAAATGTAACTTTTGTTTATTTCCATTCACCCAATTGCAACCACGAAGAGACCGGCTTAAAACGATACATTTTCCTTTGAGCCAGTAACTCAATCTATACATGACAATTTGATTTCTGACTAATGCCTGTTCTGATGTGTTTAATTTGAACAGATGAAGCTGTCGACAATGGTAGGTCGATTTGCACCCGTGGCGACCCAATGTACTTACTGAAGGAACATGCAAGACGATATGTAAAAGTGGTTTACAGAGGCCATCAGGGAAATGTTATAAGCCTCTTGATCCAGTTTGCTGTTGTTATGATGGTTAATTAATAAATTTTCTGATCATCATTATTTTAAATAATGACAAATCGATACTAGTAATTATCTTTAATAACAGTTGCAACTTAGAGATATACACATAGACGGACCAATTGAGTTCAAACTAAATTATACAAAAGGACCCTCATACAAAAGGAAGCTTTCCCATGTTTTGGACTTCCATACATTTCCCTAACGCGAGACCATGTGCTCTCCAAACAAGCAAAGATAATACATTCAACCCCAGAAATGAGCTGAAAAAAAGGCGCCGAATTACGATTACAGATTCGAGGAAACAGGCAAAAGTTGTGTACCATATCATCCATGCTTTCATTCCTCAGCAGCCTTGTCAGTGTTATCCACATTGTCCCGGATATCCGGCAATGTGCTTAAATCCATCCGGGCTTCTTTGTCTTCGTCGGTAATGGATGAATCAGAGGCATCGATGGGATCGTGTAAACCGGCCTTTGCGTTCTCATTGGCCGGTTGGGATTCAGAACTTCCATTTTTTACGTCTGTCTTGCTTTTTTCATGAATCTCTGCATCACCCTCTTCAGAACCATCGGTTGTTAAAGTCCCAGCGCTAGTCTTTGCCTCTATAGTTGTGTTGTTAGATGAACTCAACAACTCATCACCACCAGCATTTACATGCTCACTTGTATTCGCAGTTCCTGACAGGTTCTTGCCCGAAACGAAAAGGGTATCGTCGCCAATCACCTGTGGCTCCGCTATGAGGTTCTGTCCGCTGCTAGTGTTACTCGTTGCTTCAGTTCCATTGATTAACATTGCAGAAGTCGTTTCAGAACTTGCAGCAATTGTTTTGTTTTGATCTTCTGCTTGATCATTCGACTCCATCAAGATGGTAGAGTTCGGGCGTGAACCAGTCTCAAGCTTAGTCCAATTAGCAGTTTTGTTATTCTGCTCTTCAGCAGCTGTTGCATTTGAAGGGGTGCCTTGTTCAGACGCCTTGCCTTCATCTGTTAGCTCAAGGGTTCCTGAAGTATCATTTCGATCCGGGTTAGAAGGGTGAGTATCATGGGCAACTTCACTTGAAGCATCATCTGCTTTGTAGAGCTCCTCGCGATTGCTTTGGCTTGCACCATCATGATCCTGCTCCTCCACTGCGCTCTCAATTCTGGAATTTCCCTTGGCTTCATTAGTGGTCTCTTTGGCTTTCTCATCAATTGCCTCTTCTCTCTCCTTCTCTTCATCCATAAATTCCTCGTCATGCTCAGCTTCAGCTTCAGCTTCACTTTTCTCTAGATCATGTTCATCCACGTCGTTGCTGCCACCTCTTAGTAAGTCGTCCTCGTCCTCTTCTCTATCATCAACCTTTGTTTCCTCTGGATCTTGCTCTTCCTCTTCAGGTTTGCCCTCATCCTCTTCCCCTTCATTTTCTTCATTATCCTCTACAAGCTTTTCATCCTTGGACGCATTGTCCAACCTAGAGAGATCCTTTCTCCCAAACTTCATGATTTCACCAGCTCTCTCCATATCTGCCACAAGTTTCGCTTCCTTCTCATCGAATTCTCTCTTCTTTTCATGAGAGCGCTTCACCTGGTAGAGTAGCCAGAAGCAAACAGCAAGCAGGAGAGAGATCTGAAGAACGTGCTTGACCTTGATGCCTTTGGATCTATAGTTCCTGCTAGGCGACTGCTTATACATGGTTAGATTTCCTGAAGCACAGCAAGAGGCCTGCTCAAATTAGAACTCTGTTAGATACAGATGCCAACATGAAATGCCGAACAAGTCCAGCAACATATGATATGATGCATTATGTGCATTCGGCTTTGTCATGCAAACCAAAGAAAGAGACCTCTCCCGTGACCCAGTCTGGTCTCTCTATATACCTTATAGATTTTAGAAGAGGTCTATCCAGGCATATCTAATGGCAGTGTAGCACACCCACAGAAACATTATCGAGAGAATTAATCCCGCACAAATGTTTAGACATTTACTGGAGTTCCTTCTACTTTGAAACACCAAACACAAGGCCTAAGCTTGGATGCTATCCCACTTCCCCGACGAGATCAGAGAGGATAAGTGTACAAGATGTCAACCTTGAGCCACCATGAGAAGATAAATGAAAGATCTTTCTCCTAAGTCCTAGCCGATTCGGAGACTAAAAAAGGCAAGTTAACCAAGGCAAGTTAACCAAACCAGTCGACCACATCGACTCTAATTCACTCGCTTCATTTCAAATTTTTTAAAGAATCCTCTAACCATATGGCAACATAATCCTTGATTATCAAGGTATTTCGGCCCCTAGATAATAAGGATCTCCTTCTGATGATTCCCCTAAGACAAAATGTCAACGACGTGACACAGTAACAGAAACACTTGCACTCCATTCGTGAAACAGAACACCCCAATCACATTCACGAAATTGAATACTCCTATGCGAGTCGCTCATTTAGCATACACAAACCAAAATTTTCACAAACAAGCCCCTACAAAATAATAATAATATAAAATATAAAATAAACAGTTCGAACATCACAGGACAGTGAACTAGTAGTAGCTAACCCTAGAAGACCAGAAGCGGGCAAAAGCCCAAGAAACCCAACAAGTTACTCCTCCGCCACAGAATCTAAATGAAAATCAGAATTCACCGCAAAAGCAAAGAGTTCGCGACCAAGCAATTGAAAACCCAGTGGCAGCAATGCAAAGCACAACACCAAAAATCCAAAAAGATGAGCACAAACCCAGATGAATTTACCTCAAGAAACAGCAAATTAAGCACCCACAAACCCACAATTGAAACAAAAAATCCAAGTTTTTCGTAATTAGGGTTTCTGTTTCTTGAGCTTTCAGGGTTTGAGCCGATTGGGTTAGGAGTGAAGTGGAAAGTGGAGTCAAGAGGGTAAATCACAAATCACCTCACAGTGATTTTTTTTTTACCATGAAAGGAGAGAGATAGAGAGTGGTGGATGAGGAGAGCTTTAATGGTGGTGAGCAGAGCAGTGAATGGATGCAGTGAAAGCACGGAGAAGAAGAGTTGAATATGCTGCTGAGTGAGCTGCGTTGAGCTGTGATGTGTCAAGGACAAGAGTGGTACTGGGCAAAGTGGGAGATGACCCAACACATGCTATGTGTATGTATCACCAACCCATTGTATGAGTGTTGTATGTCGTTCCTCCAAGTTATGACAAATCTCATGTTGTTTGATTATTGAAAGTAGGTTTGGAACACATATTAAACAGACATATCTTATGAACATGTAACGAAGGATTACTAAGTTAAGACAGTGAACGACATTTTATCCAATAAAACATGAAAAATGAATAAATTATAATCAGACTGACATATCATATACTGATTGTTAAAGTCAATTTCGAGAAATATATCATATATTAAGTGTTTTGGTAACACGATTTTGTATAACTACTCTTTTTTCCTACGATTGGAAAATACTGTGCCTCATACTTCTGCTTGTAAACAATCACATTTCCACTATAAGATTACATTTTGCTGGTTAGCTAACCTTTACTATACTTCATGCTGTGATCAGTATTTTGGAAGTGAACATTCCTTTGGAAGAGTGTCATTGAACCTCTTGCTGTCTTGACAATAATCATAGACGAGCTGATTCTTCCTGACCCATTTGAACAATCTCCTCTGATTCCATGTCAAGGAACTGAAACTCTCTTGATTCCACCAGTTCGTTGAGCTTGCCGCGCTGCAATTCTTCAGGTCTCCTTTCCAGACGCAAGCGTCAATCTTGTGGTTATTAAATGATGCTATGAAAGGAGCCTTTGTCCAATCGATCTTGATCTTCCCGCCTTCTGTCGCCCAGTTCTCGCCGTTCCATATGCTGGCCTCGATGCTCATCGGCTGCTGAATTGGGAATGCAACTCCCTTGTCTTTGTGGTTCCTGTATAATCTAACTGGCGCCCAATCTACCATGAACCTGCAATGTACAGATATAGTTTAATTAGGTATTAAAAAGAAAGTGCATGTTTAGGCTCCATAATGTTAATCTAGCATAAGAAAATACCGTAGTTAACATTCATATATGTTATAGTAAAACTCTATTGCATGAATTTTTCATACAACAAAAATAAACCTGTATTGCAAAACAGTCAACGTATAGACTCAATCCACTATGTTATAACTCCACCGAGGTTAAATCTTTACATGATGACCATGAGAGGCACTCGAACTAACTCTCAAGTTTTGACAAGAAATTAGGCTGACTGGTTGTGTTAAACCCTGCATTATCCTTCATATGTGTTCCAGGCTCGTTTGCTTGCTAGTATGGCTTTGCCAAATCATAATTAGTACTATTTGAAGAAAGAAGATCCAAGACTTACACAATCTGATAGATGTTCCAAAGTATTGAATAAGTATGGAAGTCTTTGGTCGGGTCGAACCACAGATTGATCCTCTCTTCCCTGTTATCATATCCATCAGCAAACACATTTGTTTGAAGAATATAAGGCTGCCCCTCCAGGTTTCCAAGGAACTCGAAATCTAGTTCATCGCGGTTTTGCTGATCTGAGGCAAGCTGAAAATATGCATTTCCGATATCATATAACATCCATGTATTCTGCATAGACCATGGACTGAACGAAATAACCGAAATTCATAGTGTTCTTGCATAAAAGGCGACGACTGTTCCAGCCGAATCACCCTGTATCAGCTTTTATTTGCATATCCTTTTGCCCAAACAGGGACTTATCCTTGGATACAACGGCAGCGCCTGCAAATGCCAACAAAAGCCAAAAAAACATGATGCGAAGGAACACAACTTATTCTTCTATTTCACAAATGCAGCCAAGTAGACACTTGCCGGATTCTCGATCAAGCTTCAAGCTAATTGATCTGCCATCGGCAGAGGTGTTGACATGAGTAGGAGCCCATACTGTGTTGAAATCACTGTCGAACGTCCTTGATGTCATGTTAGCAGCAAAATGAACTTGGATGAAACACATAGCGCTGAGCAACGCGACAAGAGTTCTGTTCCTGAAGCATATTCCCATTGTTTCTTTTTCTTTCTTCAGACGCCGAAGAAAATTAGTGTATGTAATAAATTGAGGTTATGTTGTCGGGTGATGTAGTTAGACTATATATAATGTGCGTAGTATTTACAGCTTGATGAGCAGGTAAACCAATGAAAGCAAAGCCCTTGTATCAAGGAAGTAATATCTTTTGAAAGAAGCAATGAAATGCTTGTCAATATCAACATGCCAATGTGCAAAGAATCTTGATGGGTTCATTACACCATCACCTGTTGCATTCCAAGTATCCATTATTTGCATCTCTTCACAGTCCAAGACGTTCTCTACTCTTCATCACACATTAGTTATGAAGCATTCCCTTATCAGTTCTGGGTATCTATGCTAAACAAGGAGGTATTAGTTATGGGCAGATTACCTAACACATTCTCCAAGTTTGTGTATTTACCAAACCCACTCTAATGTTTCACAAACTGACCACCAAGCAAACATGTTAAACAGATTCAAGTTTGAGTCAAGATAACACTTTCTAGAACTAGCTTGCGACAGAGGGTTTAATACAACTTTGTCGAATTTAGGAAAAATAGACATTTCTAAGGTAAACTAACAAATTTAGGCCAGTGAGTATAAAAGAATGAAAGATTTTTTCTATTTTTACAGAGCTCCCCTAAAACAATCTATATGCATTCTTACTGAAAAGGGGTATGTTTCACACCCCGTGTCTTCTTATAACACAGAACACCATGTTGATCTTGGCCGAGATAAAAAAACTCAAGGTCATATCAAAATGCTACTCGTATATAATTCGTCCATGAATACTCAACAAGAGCCAGAGCTTCCATGAAAAGTGACTTTGCTGGCTTTACTCTGATGCAAACTTCCTGCGTCATGAGTTTAATGCTCCTCCAGGACGTAGTCCGTTGAAGGTGACCATGTTGTTGAAAATGTAGTCTAATCGAGACTCTAGATGAGGCCGGACTGTAACTAGGGACGAGTTGGTCAGGGCAGGATCTCCTAGGTTAAGCCTTCAGATGCGAGGGGCAGAACCTCCATTGCCATCTGAAATCGAAACACAAGTAATCAGGAAAAATCATAGAAAAGATATGTTGAACAGAGCCTAGTCCACACCAAAAGAGCACAAGAGGACATTTTCTAATGAAATCGAAATCTGATTTTCCACAAAAGGCTCGAATATCAGAAGATATGAAATGAAGTTAAGCATATCGACTACAATCAAATGCTTCAGGGATTAAGGAAATCACAGTCACAAAGCCAGGAAAACAGTTGGAACATCGAGTTGCAACACAAAAATAAAACAATCACAATCTTCAGAGGGCCCGTCAGGATCTTAGATCCATCAGATGGTAATAATAACACCAGAACGAACGGAAAGCATGATCATGCAACCAATCTGCAATTTAAGTACAAAATCTATACACAGATTTACTCGAAAATGACAGCATAATAACGACTATTGACACACATTCCAACAAACAAACCTAGACTAATCCTGATACGATGTGCAACTCAGTAGGGGAAAGGTTCATCTGATACAACGTACAACTTAGTAGGGGCGCTCGCCTACATAATTCCCCAGTGGATCATAGTTGCAGGTAACAAAAGCATAGCCATTTGGGCACTCGACTCTAGCGCACCCTAAGCGCTCACTCTTTTTCCACACAACTTGGGTATAGCGCAGGCATTGTCCCCATAAGCATGAGTTCAAAAAATAGTTGTAACTAGACCTCTCGTCCACCCATAACTTCACAGCGTCAACCCCACTCAACTCGGGTGGACCGACTGCAATATTCTCGCCATATGGTCCCGAGGAGTGCTCGAGCTTGCAGTCCAGTGATCTCCTAGCAGCATACCCTTCGGCATAGGCAGCGACATCCTCATCCCACTCCAGTGGGTCGGCCCCTATTGCTGCCCGAGCAGCATTGTGTGCCAACAGATAGTCGGGCGAATTTTGTGCTAGGATGGAGATCACAAGGGCATGGAGTATTAGCCCAAGAGTCAAGAGTACCTCTGAGAACTGCATGTTTGTGTTCATTGAGGACGGGACTTGAAAGCTTAAGGTGTCTATTTAAAGAGGAAAATGTGGCTGTGATAGAGTCCCAAACAAGATGCACAAATGGCACCATGACAAACACACAAAAAATCAGCAGATAGTGATATAACATGGAAAGGAGAAAAGGGGGACTGTGGATTTGGATGTTAATAAAGAAGATTCACATGGCTTGTATAATGGCTCATCTCCCAGTTTGCTCTCATGTCTGTGTCCCAAACATGTATTGTATTGTATTGAATGTGCATATACAAATAGTTGGAATTCAATTCCAAACTGTGAGAACGCAATTCTTGGTGGATATATTCGGATTCATTAGCTGGTTGTTTCAAAATGCCTCCATCCATCCATGGATTTACCTCAAGGATTTACCTTCTACCTCATACTAGAAGACGAGATTTTATAAGAATATAAGATGTTTTATTCACTATGGACTCTTCATATGTATGGGATTAACCCCCCAAAAAAGGAAAAAACACTAAATAAAGAAGCAGAAGAACATCCATTCCCAACCTAATAAGAAAATTACACAATCATCAAATTACCTAATGGGCATGGAAATCGTAAATCTTACAGAGTCATCTGATGGCGGCGGCTATTCCAAGCTGTTTCCAGTTTCAAGGCACAGCATCAGAACTCGAAGCTGAAAAATAAGAAATTTCACAAGAAGATCAGTTCTAATATAAGATGCAACCTCAAGCGAAAAAGGAATCCAAATTGACGAATACCTGCTCCTCCAAGTCACGAATTATATCATCCTTTGGCCTCAGAGCATTCTTTTCCCTAGAAGAAAATAAGCTCGAACACATCAAGTACAGGCCACCACAACATTATCAAGCCACAACAGAAACAAAAAAGAAAGAAAATAACCAGAAGATAGACCCAAAGGAGATAATATGTTGGGTGATTTCAAAAAAACGATATCACACACTCGATTGCTCAAAAGATATGCCCATTATTCAGGGTTGTTGCTATGATCATCCTCCATTTATCAAACAGTACAATGTAAAAACTCCATCACTCAGGAAAACAAGTTCTTCCCCGCACGGTCACCATTTTATGAGAATCCAAGATGAATCTACTCAAAAGGTACGTGAAACCTCTCATTAATTTCCTCATGACATGAAAACATTATAGGCATCCAAATAGAGAAGCAAAGGAAAGCATAAAGCATGCGATGCTGCTTGTTCTGGTTCATTACACAAATAAAATCATACCTTTCCTTTATTTCGGTCAACTTTGCTTTCCATATGTCTCGATTTTTCAGGAGATTTTCATTTACCTACAAGTATGTAATCAAGGTGAACGGAAAGAAAAGAAATAAATATCTACAGTTCCTGCACATTTATAAAATGGAAAACCTGCAATCTGTGCAAAATAAACCATCATCGTTGACAAAGTTCAAAGGGAAGCAGGAGAGAAAACTCACGTCATCAAGAAACTTCTTCTCATCAAGACATTTATCAATTTTCGCATTGATCTTCAACAATTTCGCGCTGGTACTTGCAGCCTGTTCAACAGCCGCAGCTATCTCCTTCTCAATCTCTTTCTTCTCTTCTTGTAATAAAGATTCGTAATACTGCAACAACAGAATCTTGCCATCAACATGAACTGCTCTTCACACAGATTTTAACTGCAACGCTAATGTAACTAGCTTACCAATCTTTGGTTCTCAAGTTGTGTTGAAAGAAGTTCGTTATACTCGTTGACAATCTGAAAAATAACAAAGAATTGCATCTTGGTAGCTGGAGCAAGACGCAAAGCTTACAAGGAAAAGATCTAGGAGCACAAAAGCCAGGTGTCTTACAGCCTCAACTTTACTGTTTAACATGGCTTCGCTAATCCCAGGATCTTCACTGCAGTCACAGCTGCTGCCTCCCTTCCTGGCATGAGAGCAATGGGAGTTCAGCTCTACTAGTTTTCCATCAGTTTTCGACTGTATTAATCGGTGAACGTAATTGTCCCCAACATAATCCCACACACGCTGGGTTTCTAGCCCCAGCGAATAGCAGTGCTGTGTTTCTTGCCAATGCATTGTAGCATGACCTTCTTTATATCTGAATCAAACCAATGTAGCAAAAGAGAAGAAAAAAAATATTTTTTACGAAGATGTACAGGAAAACAGAATAATCACAACATACTTCCACGAAGAAAAATAGAAAGATATGAGGCCTTCCAATCAAACCCAAAAAATATTATCTGCATGATAAGATCTCAAGAACAGGAAAATGAACTAGATACCTTCCACAGCCAACAAAGCCGCAAATCACACACATCCAAAGATCCTCAGATGTTTGACAGACAAAACATGTTGATTTTTCAGGTTGCTGCTGACAGTATCGACAAACCTGGAGGTAAAAGGAAAAGCAGGATTAGATACACCCATGTACACAGCTGGGTGTTAAAAATTGGAAAAGAGAGAAATAAAAAACATAATACCAGATAGCAATAGCATTGATAGGTGAAATGGTAGACAAACATATTGACTAGCATGAGTAGTATCACTATAGGAAAAAGCAAGACCACAAAACAAAATACACTCAAAATGCTGACTCCGAGTAAGCTTTGTTCGTAGAAGTTAGAACAAATGGTACAATGAGAAGCACAAATGCAGCAGGTATAGAAAACACTATCAACATCATAAACAAATAGCTTCCATTAAATCTAAGCACCCCGGGAAATTCTGTCAAATAAATTCTGATCATTGTAATTAGTCATCACAACCAGTCTCAACTTTTTCCAACTTTGTAACAACAATTTTAAGTAGAGTGTATTTTTCTTCTCGGTAAGGACATGAAGATATTAAATTGTTTGGCATCCAACCAAAGACTAAGCTCTGAGTTTGAAATGGAAACATTACAGGCATGCCGAAGGCCATCACATGCATCCATTTAAAGGAGCAAGTATGGGACATTGATTCTTGATAGCAGATTGCAAAGTATGAAAGATTGTGAGGATAGTAGCGGAGAATGCATTGGAAGCAGAACTCCAAATAGGAGATACTACAAAATAGCAAATGCCAAATAAACTAACCGGACAAGAAGAATCTGTCCATTTAGAGATGCAGGAACAATGGAATGAATGATTACAAATGGTTGTTAAAGTCCCACCAGCTTCCTGGTCCAATCTCTCTGCAGAATAATGGGGAACGAAGGATAAAAAACATTCAGATTCGACAGAAGCATATTTCATTTTTTTTCCCTCCCAAAAAAATAGCATACACAAAATGCGTGCCCATGATCGAAGAACAGACCTAAGCAAACAGGACAAGTAGGCTGCTCAGATGATGTCACAGGAGAAGCTTGGCCATGCTCAATTGAGCCCGTGTATTGCACGTCAATCAAGAAAAGCACATTACAAGTCTCCGGCTGCAAAATCACATGATATCAATATGCAGAACCTCTGATTGAAGTTAGCCTTGACATTTAATTACTTATTTGTTACGAAAAAACAAACCTCAAATGATGAGAACCTCTGCCCCTTGAAATGCTTGTAGAAGCCATCAGACGAATCCTGGGAGTCGAATGTTATCAAAGCACTATACTTGTCCTCCATCTCATCATTCCTAGAAAACCAAAACATAGAATTAGATATTGAAAACCGGGTAACAAGCGAATTCATCGTTTAGAATAACCAAATCAAGAACGAAGCCGCACCTGACGATCCGCATTTCGAGCATATGTTGGACAAAAGCTCCACAGAATTGGCAGAAATCCGCATATGTCATGTGATTCGGCACACCGAGCACACATACGAGAGGTTTTCTTCCCACCTGACATTACCATAACTGAAATCAACTTCACTTAAACAGAGAACAAACATGTACAAAACAGAAATCACGATAGAATGTGGTCGAAAACTGTGCACAATCAAATCACCATCTTTATCCGACTACTAAGCAGCTACTCACATTTCACAGATTTTCAAGCCCTTGTCTCCTATATCACTGGACAATCACTTCCTCCATCTCCTTCATTATAAACTATGATCAGATATTCGACCCAAAAAAAAATATAAAAATTATGTTCAGATCAAAACTTAGTTTGCACCTAACATGAATGACACAATGATACTTGATAGATAACATGGATCCATAGTCTGAGCAGAGCACGAAAAATTTACCGGTAGATGCGAAGAGGATGAAGCGACGTCGTCGCGGTACAAGTGCATGACGCCTCTGGTTTCTTCGATTCTAGGGTTTCCCGATGAAAACGCTAGGGATTGTGTCGACGCCGAGGGCGAGGCTTCGCCGGCGCTGTGGCCGGTATCCATCGCCGAGGGTGAAGATCGGAACTTGCAAAGGTGGTCGATGATCCGCGCAGGGGTTGATGGTACGACGTGAAGTTTTTCTTCGCGTATGTTTCACGCGAAACAAGACCAAGCGAGACGGGCAGTAACGTGCGAACAACCAAATATTACAAGTTGAAGTATTTGGGGCTTATTGATTATGGGCTGTTTTGGCATGATGACAAAGTATGGATTGAAAAGCATGGGATAATTTTAGTAAATTGATACTCCATTCAAAACAGCAATTATTATTGCCAAAATTTATTATGAAACAAGAATAATTTTATCTTTTAAATTTTATGAATAAATTATCTTGATCATATCAAATGTTACCTAGGAAGCAAGGATCTTATTTTCCATAATATTTTGTGTTTGCTTCTAGGATGAGAATATTTAATCCAAGCAAATTACAAACCGATGATATTTCAGAATTCATGAAAAGAACAAGAAGGCAAATTATGTGGATGCCTCAGAAACGGAGGCACATTGCCACTCATGATCAACAATGCATAAAAATTTGAAGACTCGTCCATGATCAGGATGCATTGCTACTCAAGATTCCGACCCCAAAAATGTCGATCCCTCCAAATTTGCTCCCAAAGACATGTCACATGTAGCCTTCACCAAGGGAAACAGCTCCGAAAACTTTCAAACCCGATACCCACGTCTGGAGTTCTCAGTGAAGCACTCGCGAATCTATGGACTTCAAAACTCGGTCGCCCATCTCTTTGCATCCAACCAGTTTCTGAAAAGAAAACCACATAATAAAACAATCATCAGGATGTAACGCCAAAATCATGCCGAACCGAAGAAAGAAAAACAGATGCAGCAGCTGAACAGCTGAACAATGATATGCGAAGGTGATAGTACTTCGCATCTCATGATGTCATCACTGTACCAAATCTTCCAGAATGAAAGCAGCATATACCTTTCCAGTCGAGTATATGTCACCAGTCCGAAATCCCTTATCAAGAGTTTCAAACACGGCACGCTCTATTCTGTCCGCAGCTTTTTCTTCACCGAGGCCATATCTCAGGAGCATCACCGCACTCAGAACCGTTGCCAATGGGTTTGCTTTGTCCTTCATGCATAAACATGCACGTCAGATTAAGTTAGCTCATATGATCTGCTTCCAGCATCTAGCATTAAGAAGGATGATTCAGGTAACAAGTATAACCTGTCCAGCAATGTCAGGAGCAGAACCATGAATCGGTTCAAAAAGACCAGGCCCCTATCAACAAGCATAACACATATCAAACATAATGCGTAAGTTAATAGGTCAAATGCTCAAGGAAACTTAAGTTTTGCATAAGTGCACCACAAAGAGAAACAGAATTCAAGTCACCGTTGCCCCGAGACTGGCTGATGGGAGCATTCCAATACTTCCAGTTATCATGGAGGCCTCATCCGACAGTATATCCCCAAATATGTTATTCGTTACAATAGTATCAAACTGCATGCAACATTATGAGGTGAAATTTAGTACCAAATGTAGAAATAAGCCACTCATGAATCATGATCAATGTTCCATCGCCTTGCCTCAACAAGAGGATGAAGCAAATGGTTACAAATCAAGGTATAGTTACTCATAAAACCTTTACCCGGGAGCTTCACATGCATTGGAGGGGGGAAAAGCAAGTAGATGGAAGTCGTGGTAATTGCATTAAGGTCACATGAAGGTCAACGGGTGAGCATATATACTGAAGGGTGAAGAGCAGACAAACCTGTTTTGGATCGCGAAGAAGCTGCATTGCAGCATTATCAACGTACATGTGCGAGAGTTCAATATCAGGGTACTCCGACGCAATTTGTATTACTCGCTCCCGCCACAGCATCGATGCCTGCAAAGAGTTTCCATTAACAACATAAGAACCAAGGCAATAGAGCATGCGCCAGTCTTATGCAAGTCTAAGCACAACATTGCCGACTCAAAACAATCCTCAGTCTTGAACCGACAAATGGTTTTGATACTAATGAGTTGGAAGCTTTCCTTAAAAAGGATTATGTTTCCAACCTAAACATGATTTCAAAGATTAATGATAAATCAAGAAAAAGCGAATACCTCCAAAACATTTGCTTTGTCAACGGAACAAAGCTTTCCTCGCCTCTTTCTAGCAATCTCAAAAGCAACACGAGCAATACGATCAACCTGATACAGAGAAGTTATACAAAAAGAAGTGCATCATATCGGAAGAACAAAGAAAAGATATTTCAAGGGATGGGGTGACAAACAAATATATCCTGCACATTTTTTATCATGAACCTAAACCTCAGAAAGGATGAGAAAGAAGGTATTAACAAGATCGGACTTTTAAAACACATTACTAGTGAACAGGTAAACATAAAAGATCATTCACCACATGATACAAAAATATGAAGCGCGAGAACCACGCCACATTCAGCAATCTTATTTAGTAGCCATAGTTTATAGTAGTAAACCTAGAGAGGAAAGAAATTGTACCCGAAAGTACCTCAGATGATGAGTACACCTCAGTATTAAAACCAGTCTTATCACCATGTTCATTTGTACCAAAGCCTCTTGGTTTCCCGAAATAAATACCTTGACGGCGAGGAAACAATCGATGCTCAGACGTCACCGGTCACCACCAAAGAACAAGTAATCAATATTCTTAATGGTTTAACAAGAATCTTACCTCCAGTAAGCTCCCTCACGACCATCACATCGACACCCTCAGCTATCTCTTTCTTCAATGTTGAAGCATCAACTAACTGCCGAGGTGTAGATGAAGAAGACAAGCATGCATCGTA
Source organism: Drosera spatulata (assembly GCA_035668315.1). Taxonomy (NCBI): domain Eukaryota; kingdom Viridiplantae; phylum Streptophyta; class Magnoliopsida; order Caryophyllales; family Droseraceae; genus Drosera; species Drosera spatulata. The sequence continues at coordinate 23,801 of JAOVYX010014566.1, forward strand.
GAGATTAGAGTATCAAAAGCGAGAAGGCAGTATCTTCATAAACAAATGAACGCAAGCAGTAAGCAGTTACTGGAGGCCGTCTCCAATGAACAGATGATTTTTTCCCCTTCTTTTATCTTCTCATTTTTTATGGTGAAACAAAGAACAGAACAGATTCAACAACGACAAATACAAATTGATAAAGAACTAACCTGTGGCAGAACAGTTGCTGGTCGCAGATTCGCAAAGACTCCGAGACCTGCTCTTAGCTGAAGCAAACCAGTCTCGGGTTTAAACTGCTTCTCATTTTTATCCCATTTATACCTAATCAAGCACCGCTAAGAAAATGAAATTTCAGGTATACGCTAAATAAAAAACCTGAAAACCAACATAGCATGAAGATGAGAAAGGTTACCCTCCGATTGCTCCAAGAAGAACCGCATCAGATTGCTTCGCTGCAGCAAGCATCTCCTCCGGCAAGGGCACCCCAGTAGCATCCAATGCAGCTCCTCCAACTGGCATCTCCTTGAACCCAAAATCGATATCTAGAAGACACACAAATCAAGGCAGTCAAAATGTCGATTTTATCATGCGATTCTGGACCCGTCTTACAGAATAAATACAAAAATCATCAATCCAACACAAGATTCTGATTCTGTATGCGGTCTCTAGTAAAATCAAATCCTGATTTTAAACTACAACTGGCACAAGACGAGTGTATGTGGCATATTCATTGGCTCAAACCAAGAAATGTTCTTCTTTCTAAAGCTTTGACCTATAAAATGAAATCTTCGAGTACTGCAACAAGGCAACCCAAGCAGTATTCAGTATTCAGAATTCACAAAGCAATACAAAACCCTAAACCCTCCTCGATCAAATATGGTTATCAAGTATCAACGAACCAATCTCGATCCTCATCTCCCAAAATTATCCACACTGACCCAAAACAAAACCCGCGTTCATTAGTTATATCGATCAGAAGAAAAAACTACAAGGAAAAGCACCGTCCGAAAACGATGAAATTGAAGCAATAATGGAAAAAGTATAACCTTCGAGGGATCCGACGAGGTCGAGTACATTTTTGGCGACGGAGACAACCTCGGGCCCGATTCCATCCCCGGGCAGCAGCGCGATCGTGTACCGCCTCCTCGCCGATTCGGCGGCGACGACGGCGGGTGGCGATAATCGGACAGTGAAGCGAGGTCGATGCGATGAGAAATCGGGGAAGCGAGTGTTGAGTGGGAACTGGGGTTTCAAGTGGCCGCCGCTCAATTGCAGATGAGCCGCCATTGATGGAGAGAGGAAGACAGTGTGCTGGTCAAACGAAAAGGTCAACGTCGCTTTTCCTTTGAACTACTCGTGGGCCTGGGCCGGGCAAGAGAAGGCCCAGGTAAGGCTCGTAGAAATTGCTCGACGGCTTAGTTGCTGTATCTCAAGGTATCGCACCTTTGTGATGCCCGAGGCATGTAGCATGCCAGGGACTCTTCCATATCGATTTTGTTTTTGTTTTTATTTTTATTTTATAGAATAATGAAACGTAAGTGTTTGTTTTTAAATCTTATTTTTGAAACAACCGAAATAAAAAAATAAAAAAATAATTTTCGTTTTTATTTATTGTTTCATCAGAGTAATAGTAGTCAAAAATTTTTTTATAAAAAATCATTTTATTTTTTAAAGTAATTTTAATTTTTATAAATGATTTTTTATTTATATTATTGAATTTTTATTTTCACAATTTCGAGTTGAAGTTTAAGTTTTGCTTGTGTGATGCAACCCACAATCTGCGTCATAATTTGGCTTGCTTTATTCATAAATAAATATGTGAGAGTCATCAACATTTGTTTTCATGTGATTAATCTTATTTGGAACATGATGTTGATGCCAAAAAATACAGCACGACACGTGCTATGATCATGTCTTCGGTGTGAGTAGAAAAGAGATTCGTCAAGCCCATGTGAATAGTTTCTCTAGGAGACAGATATGTGCGTTATGCGTGTGCTAGTCACATAGTTATCGTATGGATTTGGCACCTTTGTTGACGCACTATTTTGATGGGTCATCGTTTTGAGATCAGCCAATACCCAGTTGCCCAGTGCTTAGGACACAATTAATCTCGTATAGCATGTCATGACATCATCAACATATCCGTTGTACAAGATAAATTATAATATGTTATTTTAATATGAGGATTAAAAAATTTATTGACTTTGTTAAATTTTATCAAGATATCTTTTTAGATTTAAGAATAAAAAGGTAAGTAATATTTTCTTCGTCCCATAATTATTGCAATACGTATATATTTTGTATTATTATATAAATATAAATATGAGTTTTGTTTTCATATCAAATCAAGTCTGATTATCTTATAATATATATTAGGTTGAAGTGCGTAACTTATACCACCATTGATGTTTCACGATAAATTCATTACGTTTCACTGTCGTTGTACGCGTGTCAAATTTTACATCGACACGCATTCAAAATCAAAACATTGTAATAATAATTTTGGGACGGAGAAAGTAATTGTGAGTGGATACAAAAAAGAATGGTTAATTATAAGTGATAGAAAAAAAATAGTGATAATGAGGATGATGTGATATACAATATGGATTAAAATAAGCATTTAGATATAACAAACTTGACAAATTTGAAAATATCGCACTCCATCTCATATTATAAATCATATTTTTCTATTCAAACTATCCCAAAATATATACATATTATATTTAATAATTTTTTATATAAGAAAAATATTCAAATAACCATAATTTGTTACAGTACATCCATTATCTCCTCTCACAACTGATACAATAACCCCCACTATCATAAAAAAATTATTCTTAATTTATCACATTTCATATAAATTCAATACACAATAAGTCCAAATGTTGGGTCTAACAGTTATGTATAGTTTAAAATGAAAGAAAAAAATTTATCACCTTAGTACATGAGAGAAGTATGCATGCAGTCAAAACATTCTTTTTTTTTATTGATCCCGATAGCAAATTTATAGGTTAATATTATTTTTTTACTAATCTATGATCATATAAATATGAACATGATATGATATTAATCTGTGTTAGATCAATATCATGAGATATTAAAAAAATATTTATAATATAAAAATTTTATATTTAATAATATAATTTAATTTATACCGGAGGAGCGAATATACAAAAGATGCAACAATGTGCTTCCTAGACCATGTTTAAACATCTTTATCCAGTCCCAGAGCCCATTATCCACAGAATTATTCCAAACAAATTCAAGTCATAACTCGCACCAGGCCGCGGGCCCCGCTCCTCCTCCATCGAGTCACCACGTATTAAACCACCAGCAACGTGGCACCCATACCAGTTTTCCAGCCCTACTCAATTCGGCGCCCCAAAACCCGATTCCATCCACCAAAACCACCGGTTCACTTTCAAACCATAACACCCTCAAACTAACTCAGAATTACAAAAAAACCACATCCAGGATCTTCCATCATCAATATCCATCTACAAAATTTCCATAATACGACGGCCCAAAATCCACCAAGATTGTCTCCCTTCTTTCCTTCTTTTCCAGTTTCCTTTCCGTTCTTATAAGTTTTCTAACTCCAACAATTTGCTCGTAAATTCTCAAATCAAATCTTTCCCTTTTCGTCTCTCAAACAACACACAACACCTGATCACCTAGTGCCCCTACAATGGCGACGACGGCGACGACTACGACTACGACGATTACAGCGGCGACGCCGTCATCGAAGGCGAAAGCGGCCGCATTTCACCGATCGGTGTCATCTTCCGACCGTTTCGCTTCCTCTTCGATCTCATCCTCATCCGCCTCTGCCTTCTCTTCCCGCATCTTTCGACGCTCTCCCTCGCCGACGCGTGTCAGCGTTGTCCCTTGGTCGATGCGATTCTCGATCGAATCATCGGCGGCGACGAACAAGAAGCAGGGGAAAAACAGTGCTTCGACGACGGATCAGCATCGGAAGATGACGTCGAAGCGGTGTCTGTGTTCGCCGACGACGCATCCTGGATCGTTCCGGTGTCGATTACACAAGAAAAGCGAGAAGATAATGAGGGAGTGCGAGGCCATGGGGAGTTCGAGTAGTCGGTTGAATATGACGAGGAGGTCGGCCATGACGAATTCGTTAGTCAGGATCGGGAGTGTGGAGGGAGAGTTGGTGAGGCGTGTGATCGAGGCGTTGATTCGGCCCTCGTCGCATCAGGTTCGGAGGCGAGAGGAGTTTCGGCCGAGGATGAGTCGCCTCTCGATCGCCTCAAGTGCCGAAGAGGTTAGGGTTTGATGCATCGATCCGTCGATCGCTTCTCGTCTTTTTTTTTTCTTTTTTCCTTTTTTTTGGGAGAATGCACAGTTAGTTGATGAGTAGTTTGTTCGGTCGAGTTGGCTCACTGAGTCGACCAAAACACTGGACTCGTTTTGTTGGGTCCTGGTTTTGTATTTGATGCGCATGATAGTGAGTCCGTTTGTTGCGAGTGTTTTAGTTGACTCGTTCTCTCTTTGTGTGTGACTCAGCCTAATGTTTAATCTATGTATCCGATTGATCTGCATGGGTTGAATTTTAATCTATTTCGATCGAACTTCATAGATACACTGCATGACGTTAATTAAATCCTTGGGACAAAAGATTAGTGTTACGAATACGAGAGGGAGTGGATGTGATTGTGTGTTGGTCTTGTGTAATATATTGACACTCAAATCTAGATGAAGATTATTGGTTTTTTCTTTTCTAAAGGATGTTTTGCTACGTAAATAGTGTAATTTTTGTGGGTTATTGACGTACTTGGAAGTGAACAAGCTGACACATGACTGATCCTCTTCGTGTTTCTCCAGACCATCCGAGTGTAATGCTTGCATTCATTCCCGCCTACACACGAGTTCCTCGAGTGATCCTAATATCACTTCTCCTCACCGTGTGGTAAACGTCATCAAAACTTCCTACATTTTCACCATACGTACCCCGGAACTGTAGGGAGAGCTGGTGTAGTTTCGGGCAAACGCTGCGAGGATCTCGTCCCAGGTGACCGGGCCAACGCCTACATCCACCCGAGCTGCGTTGTGGTTGACGAGGAAGGTTTCTTTGTTTGTGATTGCATTACTTGTGTGAGCCATGGCTAGGAGGAATATGGCTACTGTAAAGTGAAGAGAAGCCATATTCCTGGAGAGGTCGAGCTGTGTGACGATTGTGCCTAATTGCCACTCAACAATGAAGAAAATTCTAGAAGAAGATCACAGGATTTGTCTTCCTTTGATTGTGCATTTGCTACTGGATTCTGAAATTTCGTGGATTTGAGATTCTATTCGAAAGTTAATGGGAATCGACGTAGTCGTTTAAACTGAATTGCTATTAGAGATCGTCAACGAGACGCTCAAGATATATAAATTAATCATCACAAATGAGACATTAACCTTATTTCAACATCAAGCAACCTGTTACATTGCATTATATTGTCACCTAATAAGGGCGTTGCCCGGGGATGTTCCCCGGTGGATAATACTCGCAGAGACGGTAAGGCCAACCAGCACCACAAACCACGCTAGCACATCTGATCCTTTTCGAGTTCCGCCACACCACCTGAGTATAATGCTTGCACACTTTCCTGCCCACACATTTGTTACTCGAGTGATCGTAATAACTCTTCTCGTTGATCCAAGAGTCCGTCACCAGGCCTAGAGTCTCGGCACCATAACCTACTGCTACATTCTCACCATATGGACCGCCGGAACTATAAGGGTAACAAGCGTGCTTGCTGGCCTCGGTGAAGTTTCGGGCATATGAGGCGAGGGTCTCGTCCCAGGTGACCTGGGCAACGGGTATATGAGGCGAGGGTCTCGTCCCAGGTGACTGGGGCAACGTCTACACTGGCACGAGCTGCATTGTGTTTAGCGAGGAAGATTTCTTTGTCAGTGCTTGCATAGCTTATGAGTGCCATGGCTAGGAGAAATATCGCTACTGTGAAGTGGGAAAGAGCCATGGTTGATTTGAGTTCTGTGATGGATGACGAGATCAACTGGCCTGTTACTAAATTAACTGGAGTGTTGTTGTCGTGGTGGTAGTGTCGTGTCCTCTTCACAAATTTATAGTGGTGTTGGTGGATGTTGCATTTGGTGCTTGAATGCTTCGGTGAGTAGATATACAACGGATAGTCGCTTGGAATTCATACCATTCATAGGCAATGCAAAAAACAGGGTGGATTCAGTGGATAAATCCACGCTATGAATAATTCAGCACATTCATGGCATCTGTTAACTGTACATGGTACAGTATATATTTACGTTCATAATGGTGTTCATGGTTTTGCTTTGACTGGACATCATATTCTACACATTCATTGTTAACCAAAGGTATTAAATTGATTTTCAAGAAATCGGAAGACGACTTGCGCAGGAATACATGTGACGCCGATTTATAACAAAGAAAGACAGCTCATAAGTAGAGTACGGGAATGCTCGCTAATCAAATAGTCTAATCAAACGTGCAAGTTAAACCTTAGAGTACTAAATTACAGATTCCATAGCTAGTGCAAATGCGTAATCAATACCATGAACAAATGAAACAATTACAACTCAGCTGGCGCCTGTCGTTTCACACACAGAGTAGGAGCTCAATACATTAAACTAGATTTGGGGGCTTTATCCGAAAACCCATCTTCGGTTTCAGGGAAGAAAGAACACACCAAGAATCCTAGAGTTGACAGCGAGGAATTTGTACTCAATCATGTCTTCAACCACATTGTGGAGAGTGCCAAAAGAACCTGGATATGTGGTAACACACCATGATCTATTCCAATATTACAAGACTGGTAGCTTGCTTGTAGTCTTCTTGTTGTCGAACTAGATCACTATGAGAAGACATGGCGCATAGAAGTTCAACGATACGACTTGAGGTGGAACACTTGACATCCAAGCTTGTATGATCGCTTGGCTGCAGCCTGCTCGAACTTTTTAGTAGCCGACTCATTCTCCTCTAAGCTCGTCTGAACAAAGTATCTTATCCACCAAGATGAGCTCCTCATTTTCGCCTGAAAAGGAAAGACAAAACAGTCAATTGTGATGATCGTCAAGTGATTCCAACATTGAACAAGGCCTAGATGGATGACTTGATACAATAACTACAGAAGCTGCACGTTACATGACACCATAACTGAAACCAACTCGGTCACAGGATCCATAATACTTTCTTCGGAGTGATTACCCATGAATATGCAATACTTTCTTCCTACAAATTAAAAAAAAAAAAAAAAAGAAAAAAAAAAGAAAGGGGAAACAGACTGACGACTTTTTCCTCTTGATAAAAGCAAATATCAGCCAATCTTGGAAATGAACCAGCAGTATGTTAAGTCACAAGCTAATTCCACATGTTGATAGATCAAGAAGAGACAAAAGATCGCTTACAGGACGACCAAATTTGGGAATTCCCGCAGCTCTAGCTCTCTGTGGAGCCGGAAAACCTGAGATCATGAAATGGAAAAACAAGACGGTATAAGCCATAAGCAACACTAAAAAGGTGTGGGGATAACCTCGTGATAGAAATAGTTATAAATGCTAGGAGGAATCAATATTCTCAGTTGAAATATTCTATCATGAGGGAAAAGAGAAGTTAAATTTATCTGTAGATGATACATGTCAAAATTAGTTGGACTCTATGTGCCAAGGCTTTGAATATAGAAATGACAGAAACGAAGACCGACATTACAGCAGCAAGTCCACGGCTTCATTCCAACAAGATGAGCTCTTAATTCCAGCAAAAACAAAAAAATAGATCAAAGCAAGCCATTACGGTTAATTCTGTGTGAGCTCATTCAGAAAGATTCTGTGAGGAATATAGCAAGAACGGGCAGTACTACATAACTGTCAATATATACGACTGAGAGGAAATTTTTTATCTTTTGAAGTTGGTGGGTATAAATATAAGATAGAGGTCCAGAGTGCCGTAGACGAGTGCTTCCCCCC